>JAKTVL010000034.1:0-107309 GCA_030557175.1 Petasospora japonica
CCACCAACGTCAAGGACGAGATTGTTCTTTCTGGTAACTCTGTTGAGGATGTTTCTCAGACTTGTGCTGACATCCAGCAGATCTGCAGAGTCAGAAACAAGGATATCAGAAAGTTCTTGGATGGTATTTACGTCTCTGAGAAGAGCACCATTATCCAGGATGACTAATTTTAATCTTTGATTAAGATTTGCCTTCTACAAAAAAAGTTTAATGTACATTTACAATGAAGTCGATTGTAGCTCTAAACGATCGGTGATGGTTTAGTGGGTAATTGTCTAATCTAGCTCAAGAATGGGCACACCAAAACTCTTCTGGAGTTTTGAATTCAATGCCACAATTCAGTGCGAAGACCTTATCACTATCACTGAAATCATTAGGCCTTCCAGCAGCATCACCCACAAACACTGTCACTTTCAATTCATTGTCCAATAAGCTTTCAATATCTTTTGACCAAGATTTGAACATTCCGGTTTGTGGTTTTCTCATTTTCTGGAATACGTCTTGACCATCGCCCTTGTACTGTTTTCTCATTTTAGGACTTGCGTAAATCCACACTTTTGATATATCAATTCCCTCATCTTCCATAGCCTTTAAAACATGTTCACATTTTGCTACAAAATGCACGTAAGATTTCGAAGTCTTTGTAGCAATGATACCTCCCTGGTTGGTGAAAATGACAATCGGAGTGCTCAAAGCCAATAACGAAGGTATAACCTTATCGTTAAGCCAAGTCCAATCATCAGGTCCACGAGGGTATTTAGAGCCTGATTTGGTCTTGATTATGGTGTCATCGAGGTCAAACGAGGCAAAAGTGGATATCTCCAAACGTGGAGGAGAAACAGGGTGAATTTTGATTAGATATTCATCAACGATTGTTGTTTGATGAGTCTTGGAGGATGATACTGATATGCTCGTCTCAAGAGCGTTGACAACATCCGGAGATGGCGACCCTACCTTTTTAGAAGAAGAAACAGTCTTCTTCGAGATCATAGAAAGAATGTCTTGACCCATCGTTGTTATTGTTGTTGCCAATATACTTCGTTTACGTTCGTGGTTGCTGTTCAGGAAGTACTAAGATAAAAGGTAGGCGGGAAAAAACCTAAACATCCTCTCACCGCCACACATGAATGATACCCGGAAACATATCAAATCATGACCGATAAATCAAATTTTGGAAGAAGGACATGGGACTTAGAAGAATATGCTAAGAAGGCCGCTGATAGACGTCAGTGTGAGAAAGATGGTAGCAAATTGGTTGCAACTGAAGGGTACAAGGCTCCATCAAGAGATTCATTAAACTTTTCTAGTGATCTCAACAAACGCCAGGTTGTCACTGGAGAAGTCACACGAACAAGAGGCAAGGCTTTTGGATTCTATTGTGAAGTATGTGACTTAACTTTCAAGGATAACTTGAAGTTTGTGGATCATTTGAACAGCACACCGCATTTAATAAAAAGTGGAGAGAAGAAACAAAACGTTGAAGTCACATTGGAAGAGGTTAAAGAGCGTTATCAACTGCTGTGTAAGAAGCTTGACGAGCAGCTACATCAGCAGGAGAAGTATGACATAAAACAGAGGATTTCCAAGAGACAACAATTTGAAGAACAGAGAAGAGAACAGAGGAAGATGCAAAAAAAGAAGAGTAAGACACAGGCACATGCCCATGAAAGTAATGAAATGTCAGAAATGATGGGGTTCTCAGGGTTTGGATCTACGAAGAAATAATATTAATCATATTTATATCATTTCTATATACATGGCTGATAGGATTGCAAAAAATCACAATGAGATGTTGTTCAATGAATCCACTTGTTTGACTTTATTAACAGTTTTGTAATACTTAACGACGTCATCATCCACTTCTTTCACTTGGATCAATCCCTTGACAGTTACAATCTTATCTTCAAACATAGTGGATTGTTTGATATCAACGGGGAAATTTATTACCACAAACTTGCCATTAGGCTGTGATTCCAAGTAGTTCCCAATGAGTTCGACAACGAGACCACGGGGCAATTCAGTCGTTGATGGGTCATTCAACAGAGCGTTGAATTTGGATTCTTCATCGAGTTTCTCTGAATTAACCAGATCTTGTGGATCAATCACCACAGCATTGGGTACATGGACATTATCCTTGGAGACATTCGATGTACTTTTAAGGAAGTAGACCTGCTTATCTTGGGGGGTGAACAAGCTTATCTTTCTCTTCAAACGGGCCTGCTGTTGATAGTACTCTGTCTCACTCATAGATCTTGGAAGAGGCTTCTCTTTATTGACAACTTCCACGACTTGAGTCAACAAAATACTAGCAAATATGCCAACTGTGATGAAAGAACGGAAGTTGATACTTTTGTCCTTCTTGGTTTCCTCCTGCTTCTGATTCGCCGGCTGCGTGGCATATAGCCTTAAACATCCTTGTTTCTGGAACACGGCTCTTCTAAAAACCGGCCATCTCGGTATTGACCTCTTCAACATCTGGGGATGGTTAGAACAACTTGAAAACCCGATAGAGATATTGTAGAATCCCACAAACATATGATCAAAGTCCAGGAGCGCGAAACGGAAATTTGTACTGGAAAATTTCTTCGAAACATCAACACACCAACAGCGCTGATACCCACCATTCTAAGCCACACAAATCACCGCAAATGTCACTTGTGAAGCTCGCTAACGTTGGTGCACACATTCAGAATGTTACACGTGTTCATTTGAGCACCACGTCTGTGCCATACACTAGACTTCACCTGCAGGTGGCGTCCCATCTATACAAACAAGGGTTTATCACGTCGATACAGAGAGGTTCCATCAATGGACCTGATGCTACGCCTGTTGACGTCACACCAGATAACATTGCCACAAGAAGGCTTTGGCTCGGGTTGAAGTACAGGGATTCCAAGTCCGTCATCTCACAGTTCCAGCTTGTGTCAAAGCCAAGTTGTCGTATCCATTTGACTGCCGCACAGGTCAAGGAATTGGCAGATGGTAAGAGTGTTAGAAAGATTAAACCTATTCAACCTAGCGAATTGGTTCTTGTGAGAGTTCGTGGTCAAGAGGTGTTGGATCTTGCCGAAGCTGCTGCCCAGGACCTCCCTGGAGAAGTACTTTGCCGTATTAAATGATTTCACTTCTACTTGTATATATTTCACACATGATTAAATGACTTCGCATATCCAATCCTTAACTATAGCTCAATTACCGGACCACTACCAACACTTCTCCATGTGGACATATCAATATTCCAACCCTTCCATTTGTTCAATCTTGCCTTGATTTCACTGACACTCAAAGTACTGTCATTTCTACCCATGAATTGAGAGAAGGAGGTAGAGAATTGTGGTTGTGGTTGGAACGAAGGCGATGGTGATAATGACACATTGTCATCAAAATCGTAGGCTGTAGGCAATGAAGTTGAGTGGTCAGCTTTCATCTTTGCAAGTTTGGCCCCAAGATCATTTAATTGAGCTTGTAGTGTTTCAATTTGTTCTAAATGTTCAATCTTCAGGAATTTCAGCTCCTTGTTCTGTTTGGCTAATTCGTCAACTTTATCTGACAATTCATCCTTTTCGATCTTCAATTGGAGGTTTGCTTGTTTCAACTTCTTAACTTCATCGTCTAGTTTGGATTGCTGGATTGTCTCCATGAAAGACGGTCCCGAATCTGGAAACAAGGTGTCAGCTGGGTTGGAGTCCGCTTCCGCTACCTGCTCCGTGTTCTCCTCTTTCAATTCATCCTTAGCCTTGTCCAGAACTTCGTCTTTGCTCTCTTCTTTGTTTTCTTCTTTGACCTCATCGTTCAATTCGCCCTTCGCCGCTTCTTTTATCTCCTCAGGCTCTTTCAGTTCCTCTTCAGCGTTCTGCTTGGCACTATGACTCACATCTTCAATGATTTCCTCTTTGGAATTCTTGCCAACAGTTTTCTCGGCCTCTTCACTGGCTTCTTTTGAAACTTCCGGGGCTTCTGGGGCCTGCTCCTTGGTCTCAACTACTTCATCCACTGGCATTTCCTCTGTACCGGTATCTTTACCCTCTACTTCAGGAGCAGGGGAATTTTCAATTTCAGGTGTTTCCTCTTTGTCTTCAATCTTCTTACTCTTTTTCCCCTTCTTCTTAGTCTTCTTCTTCAATGCTTCATACTGTTCTTTGCTGTTAGCATGCAGTTGGTTGACCGAGTGACTGTTGAACGCACCTTCTTTCTGGCCTCCTCAAGCTTTTGCTCCTTCAATCTCTCCTCAGACAGTTCGGAGTCACTCATGCTTCAATGTAGAATTGCTTGTTATTGTCTGTTATGAGTGCCCCAAAGTAAAGAAGTAGGCGTGACAGACAACACAATTCTGTCCAAAAAACACCCGGACACCTCATCCAATCATCAACTTCGATCAACCTTCGACAATTTCTGAACAGCTTTCTCATCCCTCATCTTAATGCTGTCTTTGTTGCAAATTCACCACACTCCCTAAATAAGATGTCCAGAGGCAATCAGAGAGAAAAGGCCCGTGAAAAGAACGCCAAAAAGAAGGCACAAGAGAAGAAGAAGCAGGATGGTGATCCAAAGAAGAGACTTGAGGCCCAGGCTGACATTATGAGAAAGAAACAGATGGAGGGTGAGTATCTGCTAAGCACATATTTGATGCACAACTACTAACTGATGACCAAGCCGATGCTAAGAAAGCTGCTGTTGGAAAGTAATCAGCGCAAAAAATATCATACTTTAAACGAGAATCACGCTGACAACGAATTTTGATGCACTGGCAACACAATACTCCCCATTAATACACATTGTCTTGCTTATAATTTCTTACAGAGTAGCCATATCAATGCCATGAAATGTACATAAAAACGCAACCAGAAAAACATACATACAGATATTAACAAATCTCAATGAATACGAGAATTTTTTAATCATCATTACCAGCCTTTGCAGTGGCTTCTGCTGTGATTTCTACATCATACTTGAAATCAAAGTATGACTTGTCAAATGTGTGAACACGAACATATCCATCTTCTCCTCCAGAAGCATAGGCAGTACCCTTTGGATGCACAGCAACATAGTTAAGAGGACCGAAATGACCCTTAACTCTTCCAATTTCATCTTCAAAGATCTTGTGATAGAATCTAGCCTCAAATTTACCTTGACTAGCAGCCGTTGTGGTAACATCTCTAGCTTCTTGACCACCACCAAGCACAACAAAGTTCTTCACTGGAGTCAAAGCAGCAGTATTCATTGGAGCATCAGCTTCGAACTTCTTCAAGATGTTCAAGTTGTCGACATCCAAGATCTTAGCACTTTTGTCCTTAGATGAAGTGATGAAATAAGTCTTGTCCTCAGAGAACTGAAGATCTGTAATAAGTCCCTCGTGTACTTGTATCTTATTTAACAATTCACCAGTCAATGCATCGTATTTGGAGACCACACCGTCTCTGTGACCGGCAATGATGTATTTGCCCAGGTAGGAGAATCCTGCAACGGACACTCTGTCAAGACCTTCATGTGTTTCAATTTTGAGAACGGGTTCATTGTCTTGCTGTGTCGGCTGCTCACGGTTCAAGTCGTAAATGTTGATGGCACCAGTGAATCCCATAACTTCATCAGTGACCGTGAGGAGCTTAGAATCAGTGTAATCAAACTCAACGCGTCTAACTGGGGTGTCACAGGCAAAAGTGAAGAGACATTCACCTGTGCTCACTTTCCACAATTTGGCAGTGAAATCTGCTGATCCTGTAATACAGAAATCACTCTGAGAGTCAACGTCAATAGACCAAATTGTACCGTTATGACCAATGAATGTACCAACACGTTCACCGTTGTTGGAGAACCATAATGATGCCTCTTTGTCCTTCGCCACGGTGAAAATGAGATCACCTTCACGGTTGTACTTGACCTGAGTCAAAGAACGTTCGTGTCCCTTCAAAAGCAATGGTCTCATTCTCTGATTTCGTGTGGGTCTTGCTGCCTTTTTAACAGGATTAGGAGAGATTTTGATGGCGTTAAGGTGGAAAAAAAATGATGAAGAAAATTGGCGGTGCGAATTCCGGATAATGATCTACACGTGACTTCCGACCTATGCTTAAGTTAACCACTTAATTATTACCCCTTTATAACTAGGTAGAATATTTAGCCGGCCATAAACACTAATTATACTATATCTATACTCTGGTCAATGATTTGAAAGACCTTGGAAAGCTCTTTTCGAGGAACCTTGAACCATTCAACATGGATTCGATGACCTATTGCACTATCTTTTTTACATCCATGACAATCAACATCTCCTCGTCCATATTTCAATCGCAGCTGCTTATGGATCGCTTGCTCAGTAGTATAAAGTCTTGTTGAGCAATAGAATCCCTCATGTTCTGGTTGATAGTGGTCATACTTCCCATAAATCTTTAGACTTTTAAACAAAGAGCTTAATGATCTCTTGGGTTTAATTATGAACGGGTCCACGGGTAGCAGTTTATGACAACATTGCCTTTCCCATTCTGCCAGTCTCTTTCTCACTGCTCCACGGGTCATCCCAACTTTGATCAGTATCTCCTTCTTTGGATCAAACCTGGTTGGGGAATTCTTGCCCGATCGATGTATCAATAACCAATCAGTCTTTTTGGGTGAAGGGTCCATGAGATGTGTTAGTGTGTAGACATAGATGAATCCCTTATCCGACTGAACCTCCTGAATTCTCAGTTGGTCTGGATTTGTGTTTTGCGGTTGATGATAATGACAATAGCCATGTTCTTCACCAACACGAATTCGACATCTGTTGCTGGCTTTGGTGACCCCTTGGCATTGGAAGTCAGTCATTGGTAAGCCATGCTCTTCCTTATTAAAAAAAAGCAGATAATTGGCCACAATTGTGCTGGAAGATCAAGTAGGTTTGTTTTGTTGCGCTGTCAGAGGCACTGGGAGATGTCTGATGTCGGTTGGCGTTTTGATGAATTACGGCCCGAAAAAGTCCGCAATCTACACCTTCTTTCCTCCACTTTTAGCACCCACAAAAGCCACCAAAATCGGTAGAAACCAAACATGTTAATAACAGAGTCTTTTCATGACGTCCAGACCTCTTACGGCACTACTCTTCGTTTATATGTTTATCACCCAAAGATCCCAAACTACCCATTAGCCAAATTCCCTGGTGTTTTGGTCTATTCTGAGATTTATCAAGTCACTGGACCTGTCTCCAGATTTGCTAAGAAGATTGCCTCAGAGGGATACATCGTCGTTGCGCCATCTATTTATCACAATTTCGTTGGCCCAGAGGCGTTGTCGTATGATGTCGAAGGGACTGATAAGGGAAATCTGTACAAAGTTGAGAAGCCATTGGAGTCATATGACGAGGACAACAAACTAGCGCTTGATTATTTGGAATCGTTACCTACTTATTCCGGTAAATGTGGTGCCAGTGGTATGTGTCTTGGCGGCCATTTGGCCTTTAGATCGATTTATGATAAGCGTGTTAGTGCATCCGTATGTTTCTTCCCAACCGATATTCATGATCATGCTCTGGGTAAAGGTACGAATGATGATTCATTATCTAATTCTAAGCAATTGGCTAGAAAAGACGCTGAGATTGTTTTAATCTTTGGTACCTTGGATAACCATGTTCCACCACCTGGAAGGGATCTTATTCGAAAAACCTTGAGAGACAATGGTGTCAATTTCACTTTTATGGAGTTAAACGATGCTCAGCACGCCTTTGTTAGGGATGAGTCCAGTAAGGGAAGATATGACAGTGCCGTTACGTCTGCCTGTTTTGGATTCTTATTTGAATTGTTTAACAGAAGACTGAGAACTGACTTGGGTGAGAACGATGGCAAGGACATTATTGTGGAGAATGTCTGCTAAATGTCTTGTCCAATGATGTCTACAAGTGTTCAGTTCAGAATGCCACACAAACAAAACAAAAAGAACAAGAATACAAAAAATGCTACTCTTTGTATGCATTTAGTCATAGCTATTAAATATGCGTGTAAGTTTCAGTCCAATTCCACACTAGCCCCAGGAACGTATGGGTCAATCAAGAATCGAGAGAATTTTTTCAATTTTTCCAAGCCTCTAACTTCAGTGTTGACCAATGGGACCTTAACCAAGTGGAAGTCTTCATACAATTCATCCATCTCGTTCAAGTATTTGGTTTGCATCTTGGATCTTGCCTGGCATCTCTTACATGGGTCATCGGCTTGCGTGAAAAGCAATTGGTTACAAATGATGGAGTTGACGTCGATACCATAAGAGTTCAACTCTTGGATCAATCTTTCGGATTCATAAAGCGATAGGAACTCAGCAATGCACACCACGACAAACGTAGTGATTTCTGGGTCGGTGAATTGTTCGTTGATCAACTTTGTAAGCTCTTTAAGTTCAGTCATTTTGGACATCATTTGATTTGTCTGGTCTTGGCCAACGAACCCGCCCATGAGGCCGCCAAATCGACTGCTCATCTCGTCAAACTTGCCTAGAAGCTTGGAAAAGGTTTGCGGGAGCTGTAGGAATCTGAGCGTGTGCCCGGTTGGAGCAGTATCAAAGATGATTGTGTCATAAGTGATTTCGCCATTGTTAGAGTTCTGGTTCTTGATGTGCTTGATCACCTCCATGAACGACAACGCCTCGTCGATACCTGGGATACTGGAGGTCAACTCGGACACCATGCCGCCCATTGGGTCGCTTGGGTTTGAAGCGTCAAAGTTGGCCGTCAGATCCTGCATCGTTGAGGATGGATCAATCTCCATACACGACAAGTTGCTCATACCTGTCACTTTACGGGCATCCTTGCCAAACTTCTCGCCAAACGCGTCAGACAAGTTGTGGGCAGGGTCGGTTGAGATGAGTAGGTACTCCTTCTGCGGGTTGTTGAGAGCAAGCTGGATCGAGATCGACGACGATGAGGTGGTCTTACCGACACCGCCCTTACCACCGACAAAGATCCACTTGAGAGAGTCGTGGGTCACGACCGACAGCAGAGAGGGCTCTGGCGCTTCGAAGTCGTCTGACATGGCGGGCGTGTATGTCTGCGTGAGCGCAAGGATGTGTGTGTGTGTGTGTGTGTGTGTTTGCTTCGAGTGTCGCCTTGGCCAGGTGCACACAAAGAGAGAACAAACAGATTACAGATCAACAGCCGACGTTGGTGCTCGTGGTTGGTGGTGGCGCCTTCCTTCCTTCGTCTGCGCCCCGCCCACAGGCCACACATCGAACCTTCTGGATCTTCACGCCCAGATGGGAGGGCAAGCGGGCGCGCTGACATAAGCACTAACCCCGACCGATGCTCGGGCCGGCCGGACTTTTCCCAGGCGCTGCGAGGCGCCGGAAAAACTGGCTGCGACGGCTGGTCTCCTGGTCACATGACCGTCCGAGACGGGGCGCTTCGCCCGCGGCGCTGCGATGGACGGGGGGTTTCCGATTGTTCAGCCCTGCGTCGCCGCCGTTATCAGACGTATGCGTCGTCCCGGCCCTACAGCAAGGACCAAACGTGCGCCCTACCACCATCCACCGCCATCCACCACCTCGACCCCAGCAGAACAGGGACCCGCCCGTAGCAGCCAGCGCCAGCAGCCCCCAGTACGCTGCTCCCTCTCTAGAAGCGGCGTCGTCATCGCGCGCCCACGCGCGATGAGCCTCTCTTTCTTTCCTTCCCTCTCCCTGTCTTTTTTTTTCAGCCCCGTCTCTTCCTCTCCAGCCAGAAGCCGGGCGGGCAAAGCACCGTCGCGAAACCCAGCGCAGGCGCGCGAGGTCATCGCGTCCACCATCAGTTGATACACGCAAAGAGGGGCAGGAGGGTTGGGCAGGTTCGCACACACAAGCGCCGGCAGCCGCCTTGTGGCCCTGCTGGCGTCCAACAGCCAATGGCAGAGGGGTGTTTGCGGCTGCAGCGCGAAGAAATACCACACCGGCCAATGGCCGAGCGCTGCCTGCGGCGCTCGGCCAGCCTAACCCAGCCCACCCCGCCTGGCGCCCGGACGCCCGTAGTAATTCTCGCCTGGAAAAAGGAAGCGGTGGAAGCGTGCGGTACGGGCCACGCCGCTGCCGGCGGCGGCAGCTCTTCTCTTGCAACTAAAAAAAAAATATCCACGGACACGTCTCACTCTGCCTTTTCACTCTTGTAGGTGTGAGCGTGTGCAAGAGACCTACACAGACGATCTGTTCCCGGCCTGTCCTTCCTCTGCCTCTCAGGTGTGCGCGTCCGTCCCGCTTAGTTCTCTTTTTCAGCCTCAGCCTCTGCCTCTGCTGCACGGTCCAGCGATTTCCTTATCCAGCGTGCAAGAGTCATCCAGGCTCATCGCCCAACACTTGATCTAAAGATGCTCGCAAGACTTGTCTTAAAGAGAGCATTCTCGTCGTCTGTGAGAAGACTGCAGACGGAAGCCCCTAAGGCTGTTCCTAAGGCTGCGCCAGAGACGCCAAAGGCTGTTCCTGCACACAAGCCATCCTTCATCAGAAGAGCTGGAAAGGCTGCTTGGAGAACCACTTGGATCTCTACACTGCTTGCCACTGCGTACATCTCCTACCAGATCTACGACGAGTCCAACCCAGGCGCCCAGCAGCCTCAGTCTGCCACCCTGCCAAACGGAAGCCCAAAGAAGACGCTTGTCGTTCTTGGCTCCGGATGGGGTGCTGTTTCGTTGCTCAAGAACCTCGACACAACCTTGTACAATGTTGTTGTCGTCTCGCCAAGAAACTACTTCCTCTTCACGCCATTGCTCCCATCGGCACCAACAGGAACCATTGAGCTCAGATCCATCATTGAGCCAATCAGATCCATCTGCAGAAGACTCTCTGGTGAGGTTATCTACCACGAGGCCGAGGCCACCGATGTCGACCCAAAGGCCAAGCTCGTGTCAATCAAGAGTGCCGATGGCGTTGTGCAGCAGGTTAAGTACGATTACCTTGTCGTGGCTGTTGGCGCCAAGCCAAACACTTTTGGTATCCCAGGCGTTTTCGAACATGCCTCTTTCTTGAAGGAAGTTCCAGACTCACAGGAAATTAGAAAGAAAATCTTGCACAACATTGAATTGGCAGCTGCCTTGCCGCTTGAAGACCCGGAAAGAAAGAGATTGCTTTCCTTTGTCGTTGTTGGTGGTGGCCCAACTGGTGTCGAGTTTGCTGGTGAATTGCAGGACTTTGTTGACCAGGATTTAGCCAAGTGGTATCCATCTGTTGCTAAGGAGATCTCTGTGTCTCTTGTCGAGGCATTGCCAAACATTTTGAACATGTTCAACAAGAAGTTGATCAAGTATGCTGAAGACACTTTCCATGAAGAACATATTGCTTTGAGATTGCAGACCATGGTTAAGAAGGTCGATGACAGAGTTATCACTGCTCAGATCAAGAAGGAGGATGGCTCCTCTATTATTGAGGAGATCCCATACGGTGTTTTGGTTTGGGCCACTGGTAACGGTGCCAGAGATGTCACTGTCAATTTGGCCAAAAAGCTCGAGGGCCAGAAGTTTGCTAACAGAGGTTTCTTGATCGATGAGGAATATTTGAAGGTTATCGGCGATGATTCCATCTTTGGTATCGGTGATTGTACTTTGTCCAAGAAGTTTGCCCCAACTGCTCAGGTTGCTAATCAGGAGGGTGTTTACTTGGCCAAATTGCTTGCAAACCTGGCTAAAATCGACTCTTTGAGATATGAATTGAACCAAACCACCGAGGTTGGTGAGAAGGGTAAGATCATCTCCAAGATTGAGAGACTTGCAAACTTTGAGCCGTTCACCTATGTCCACTTGGGTGCCTTAGCTTATATTGGTTCTGAAAGAGCCATTGCTGACTTATCTTGGGGTAACTGGACCAAGTTGTCCCTTGCTGGTTCCTTCACCTTCTTGTTCTGGAAGGTTACCTATGTTGCCATGTGTTTATCCTTCAGAAACAGATGCTTGGTTGCCTTGGATTGGGTCAAGTGTGGTATCTTTGGAAGAGATTCCTCTAAAGAGGCTTAAATATTCTCACACGGACACACACTTTCATATTCTTAACTCCATTTCATCATGCTTTTAAGTGTGCATGTATTTTTCTTCTTTTTTATTTGCTCGTCTCTCAAAGGCTCTCATTCGTCACTAATTATGCTTGTTATGCGTCAGAATGGTGTCGTATTATAGATTTGTTATAAAGTATTTAAGCACGTGTGATCAGAGAGGTACAAAAAGAAAAAAAAATAATAATCATAATGTACAGCTCTAATTCCAAACAGAAAAAAAAAGTGTAAGTCCAATTGTAGTCATTAATGTGTATCGTCATATATTGTGATTAACCCCAAACCATCTTCTTGAACCTATGCTCAAGAAGATCAATCACTCTAGTGGATGCCTCCTTTGTGCTCATGATATCTTTGTTATCTAAAGTGGAAGATGAACATGTTTTGGAGATCAAATCAATGATATTCTTCACTTTTTTGTACTCCATATCCTGTGGAAATTTAATAGTTATAAAGTCGTTCGGCGAGTCAACATCTGTGCCAGCTTGCTCATCATCCTCAACAGCTTCATCTTCATGACTGAAAAAGATCTTGACACCAACGTTTCTTCTTGGATTGGTGGAGAGGGAGTTATGCTTCGAGAGGATGTAAGTCCCGTACTCCAAATGTTTCACCGAAGAAATTGGGATCTCAATCGTAGCTCTGATCTTATCATTCACTTCATCAAAGTCAACCATGATGATATTTTTACTTGTAACCAACAATGAAACCTTCTTGAGTGGAGTAGAATTACTAAACTTCAATTTGTTAAACACCATTGGTGATTCAAATTCTGACCAAGAACCAATCAAGATTACGCCAGTCTCAAGCCCGAGCCGCTCCGTAACCTGTTGAAGGACAGACTTCTTCTTATCAAGCGTTTGGTTGATATAATTTGGATCCATCACATTCAGGGTGGACTCAAATTCCTCAAATATGTATTCTCCTTGATGACCCAGAATGTAATCAATGAAACACTGTTTAAAATAATCACTCACATATCCTGAATAGTATCTTGACATGGTTAAAAAGGCATCTCCAATAAGTCCCTTGTAGTTTCTTTTAGAGGTTCTTGTGTAATCGCCTTTCAACGCGTTCGTGGATGAGTACTGCTTAGAAATATAATCACCATTATCAGCCCACAAATTGTTATAGCTGGTTTGGAATTCATCAGGTGGAGATAAATAATACTTTTCAAAAATATATCTCTTCAAGATGAACTCAGCCAGGAACTTTTGTACCAAATTCGTTCTATCCAAACAATCGACGCAGTTTATTCTTAATATACCAGATTGATTCTTTTCACATAATGAGTCAGCCCAGCCAGATGAGACAACATATTTCTCCACTGTTACTGCATCCCCCACATTCTGCAAGGGTTCAGCAAGAAGCTTTACCACATTATCAAACTTCATCTTCTTGCAGACTTCATGGAAATCAAACCAATCAAAAGGAATGCCATTGTCGCGGGATAGTTGTTCGTATGCCTCTCCAATCGCAGATTCTCTTTTAGATCTCTCCACAAGAGAAATCGATGCAATGTTTCCATAACTCTCCTTTAAGGTCTGAAAATGTTTCTTAAAAGGCTCTTGGCATCTCTCCAAAGACCTAGTCAAATATGGAATCGGCTTCAATTGAGAAGGATCTTGTTCAAAAAAGATTGGAATTGAACCTCTTAGGATATCGAATCTTGTGAACAATGAAGTGTTGGGAACGTAGTCATCAACTATGAGGATTTGAGAAGTCATGACAAAGTTGGCAACGTTTCCTGTATCATCAATGCCGCGACGTAAATACCTTGATCCAGCCCGATTTGTGCTTCTTTTCGAAATGAGGAGGAGTTTGCCAGGCTTTGTTTGGTCATAATGCTTGAAGGTGAGATCAAGACAGTTGATGAACCCTTGAATGAGGATGATACGGAATGACGATGGAATGTCTGATGTCATATATTCGTTGTAGAAAAATGAATTTGTGGCTTGGTCATCTCTCGTCTTGAGTTCCCCATCTTCAAAATAGATGCCCCGTGTGAGATCAATGCTTGTAGAGTAGTAGAAATCGCCAGTACTGAAAAATAGTTGAAGTTGTCTTTCAAACTTGCAGAGCATCTCGCTTGAAATGTGGCAATCGAGCTCCAGTCTATCGTATTTGCGAACCTTGCTCTTCTCAAGGAAATTGAACAAGTTAGAATCTTTGATCTTCTTCGGAAGCCCCTTGATAGTGATAGCCCTATTCAGTTTAAATGACGACGTGTCATTTTGGATCTCTGTATCGTTATCCTCGACGTTGCCATCTATACCATAGTTCAGCTGATTGACTCGTCTGTTTGACACTGCAAGAGACGCATTCGACTTGAGGTCGTTGACATATACCCCCATTTTGGAGAACATCATATCTCTTTGTCCAGCAGAATTCTGTCCCAGCTGCGATGAGCCCGAGGTGGAATTGCTCGTCACTGCGCTCTGTTCATCACCGCTGGTTTCATCATCACTAGCATCGTCCTTATCGACCGCCTCACACTCAGAAAAGTGTCTTTCTTGACTCTCCATCGTCGACGACTGGAAACAGCTTCTTGCGAGCTCAAGCTTCAACGGGATCACTGCACTCCTCGTGATGTTCCATATTGTGCTATCCCTGTGCTCAAACACATTCTTCTGCTCTGTCACAAGAACGAGATAGCCCGGCCCAAGCCTGACACGGCCCACCACGTTGAGCGCCTCGAGTGTCCCCAGCGCTGCACCACTTGGCAGAGCCTTCTGCGAAAGATCAAGACTGCAGAAGTCAAGAAAGTAGTGCTCCTGCGTGTCGCTGAAGCGTAGAGAGAGCCCTGTAACGAAAAGGCCGATGACGAGCCGCCGGGAGGCCGCCGCTCTGCTGGGATCACCCTGTCCCGCGGCTGCATCCACGTCCACATCCACTTCCTCAGCTCCCCCCAGTACCGTGTCCTTGTCATTGTCCTCTGCCATAGCCCCTGCTCTGCGCCAATCAGCAGCGTTCTGTTGGCCTTGCCCATGGCATCAATCATTGTTGGCGCAAGCAGCCTTGCCACACGCCA
Source organism: Petasospora japonica (assembly GCA_030557175.1). Classification (NCBI taxonomy): domain Eukaryota; kingdom Fungi; phylum Ascomycota; class Saccharomycetes; order Phaffomycetales; family Wickerhamomycetaceae; genus Petasospora; species Petasospora japonica. The sequence goes on from JAKTVL010000034.1 coordinate 14,991, forward strand.
CACTCGCCAGCACGACCCGATGCGTCAGCGCCCGTAACCCTTCCGTATCGGGTAAATCATAAACAGCTGTCGGCTTCCCGTACCTTGCTTCTGTTTAGCGCTGCATCATCAGAACTACTGTGAGGCACAGGGAGGGGACTAGGGGGTCTATGTTCACTCGCTAACAGGCGGCGGCGGCAGCAGCAGCTGCTGCTGCGCTGATGTGCTGTCCATCCCGGCGCCTCCGGCCTCTGGCCCTTGGCCATAGGTCCGCCCAAGCAGAGACTCAGAATTAGGTACCTAGACTAGACAGATCTCGCAGTAAGGTCTGCTGTGCTGCGTCATCGCGCCAGCGGACCGGCTGGGCCCTACCGTCGAGGGTGTGTGGTGTGGGCGCAAAGATCGACGCTCCGCACGACCTCGCAACTAGCCGGGCTTCGATTTACGCAGATTGTGCTGGATAGAGTACATTCCTTGTCCAGACGCAGATACCATGTCCGGCGCAGGCCGGTTCCACTGGTTTGGGATCCTCTCAAAAGACTTCCTTCGTTCGCCAGCGGGCAATTTTTGAGCTAGGCCTCCACCAGGAACGCCATCGCCAAGGTCCCGATAGATCCAGAGCCTTGTAGAGACGTGCTTGCTCAGATTTGTGAGCTGAGCTGTCGCTGCCCGGTCCCTCCCCCTCGCCGGCGTTATCAATCATCATCTGTGCGTCGTCCAGCACAATGGCTCTATCCATGTTCATGATCTGGAGATCGAGGTCCAGGCAGCTTATGCTGGCTCTTGTTTCCGTTGTCATCCTCCTCACCATCTATCCGTCCTTCAGCTCGCCTCCGCCAACGGCCCGGCACAGTGGCCCCATTACAGGGTTCGATGACCAGTACCAGGCTGCTGCTCTCCTGGATGAGTCTGAAGAGGCTGCTGCCATGACGGCATTCCGAACCTTCATCAACTACGACATTTTACTGCCAATTGCACAAGCCAGACCTTCTATTCCTCCCATCGACAACCAGGGACACTACTCAGGAGACAATGCCTACCCCCGCGCATGGGACGGGAGGATCCCAGTCCTAGATGGGAAGATCAGAGAGGACAATGGCGTGGACCCTGTCAGAAGCAAGGATTATCTTGATAGTTTCTTACAATTGACAGAGAATGAGCTATCGGCCCTTAGGGATTCACACAAGGCAATAATAGAGTCATTACCCCAACGCTTCCCCGATGAAATTGATCAGCTCTTCCATGGGAAGGGTATCCTATATATTGGCGGAGGACAATACAATTGGCTCATCTTACTCTCGCTGAGGATGCTTAGAGAGTCAGGCTCGAAGCTTCCTGTCGAGATTTTCATCCCAGCTGATTCAGAGCGCTCCTCTCAGTTGTGTAATCGTGTCTTCCCATCCTTCGGAGCAAAGTGTGTCTTGATGTCCAATTACATCGACACCAAGAAGTTCAAATTGGAAGGATACCAGTTAAAATCCATGGCTTTACTTCTCACATCGTTTGAAAACATTTTGTTGATGGACTCAGATAACGTGTTTCTCAAGAATCCAGATGAACTCTTTGAGAAAGATCCTTACGCATCAGCGGGGATGATTGTTTGGCCTGATTTCTGGAGACGTTCAATAAGTCCGAAATTTTACGAAGTTGCCGGAATTCCAGTTAATGAGAGAAATAAAGTTAGATCTTCATACGGAGATGACAGAGACACACCAACACCTTTGGAAACATTAGAAGATTACAACACCAAAGTTTCCTATCATGATTTGGATGGCACAATCCCTGAGGCTTCTAGCGAAGCTGGTCAATTCATGATCAACAAGAAGAGCCACGCTCGTGCGATCTTCCTTTCATTGTACTATAATTATTATGGTCCTGATTATTATTATGCATTACTTTCTCAAGGCCAGGCTGGTGAAGGCGATAAGGAAACATTTTTGGCCGCAGCACATAAATGTGGTTTACCTTACTATCAAGTTAAGGAATATATTCGTGAATTCGGAGAAATGAAAGATGAATACGATTTTGATATTGCTGCAATGGGACAATACGACCCAATTTTGGATTATCAACAAAGCCTGGAGCCAGATAAATACAATTCGGATTTCAAATATGACAAGACTAAGAACAACTATTTGAGACACAAGTACACCAACAGCGAAATGATCTTCCTTCATTGTAATAATCCAAAACTATATCCTTGGAATATCGAGGGGAAGAAAGCCTCAAATGTTATTGATTCAGAAGGGAAGAGAAGAAGGCTATATTCAAAAGCACTCATACAAGAATGTGGATTTGACGCTGAAGCTAGATTATGGGAGGCAATGAAATGGGTGTTATGCGAATGTGATGAATTAGCTCTAGAAGGCGTGAAACAAACAAAAAGATGGTGCACTCAGGCCACAAAACAGTTAGACTTCTTGAAAAGAGATGTGTTACGACCTGGACAAGATGCTGCAACGCAAGAGCTTGAGGGGAGAGCATCAAGATTGAAAGCTGTCGAGGTACAAGAATGAGGGCATACAAATACTTAAAACACATAATTTGCTAAATGCAATGTTGTTTAAGTGTCCTTGGTTGTTTATTATAAATCCCTTCTCTTTAATCGACATATTACAATAAAAATATTATTAAAACTCTTTCCCTCCAGTTATATAATCATTACAAGTTAGTCCACCTGTTAATCCGAAACGCCGGCTTCCTTCAGGTCAGTTCTACATCTATTTAGTTGATATCTCAAAGCAGAATAAATTAACGTTCATTGATTTTAGTCCTGAGGCTTCAATTGGTATTTTTTCTGCTACTCCTCCTTTTTCTGTTCCTCTTCCTTCTTCTGCTCATCTTCTTGAATTTTCTTTCCCTCATCTTCCATTTCTTGTTTCTCCTTCTCCTCGTCTTTACGTTCCTGTTCTTCTTTAGCATTTTTCTCTTCTTCCTCCTTCTCTTCCTTTTCTTTTTGAACTTTCAATTCTTCCAGCTTCTGTTTCAAGGCTTTTTCACTATAACCTTCCGCATCAGCAGCATCCATGCCTTCTTCTAGCTGATCACCACGCAAGAACTCTAAATGTCCGCTGACACTGTCACACCATCTTTCTGGAGCTCTCATACCCTTAATGTTAATGTCTCCATGTTTGCACAAGATCCATTGCATAGTTTCGAAAATTTTTGCTTCAGCATCAAATGCAAGTTCCTGTAGCAGGGCTTTACTGTATAGTCTTCTTCTATTCCCATCAGAGTCATGAACCATTCTGAATCCATTTCCGTCAATTTTCCATGGATAAAGCTTCGGTTGGTTGCAATGGAGGAAAATAGTCTCTGATTTCGAATATTTGTGCATGAGATAGTTGTTTTTTGTTCTATCATATGGGTAGTCATCCCTGTACTTATCTGGATACAGTCCTTGAATGTAATCAATGATGGGATCGTACTGTCCCATGGCAGCAATGTGGAAATCATATGGGCCTGTCATTTCTCCGTATTCACGAATATATTCCTTAACTTGATAGTAAGGTAAACCACATTTATGTGCTGCTGCAAGGATGGTTTCCTTATCACCCTCACCAGCTTGGCCTTGAGATAGAAGACCATAAAAGTAGTTTGGACCATAGTAATTGTAATAGAGAGATAAAAAGATGGCACGAGCGTGAGTTTTCTTGTTAATGAGCAATTGGCCAGTCTCTGCAGAAGCTTCTGGGAATGTGCCTTCCAAATCATGATAGGAAATCTTATTGTTGAAGTCTTCCAACGTTTTTAATGGATTGGGGTGGTCTCTTTCATCCCCATATGATTCCCTAACTTGTTTAGTTTCATTTACACTGATGTTTGCCAATTCATAAAACTTTGGACTTGTCGAGCGTCTCCAGAAGTCAGGCCACACAACCAGGCCATTAGAAGTAAATGGTTCGTTGATAAATAGCACATCTGGGTTCTTTAATGGGATGTTATCTGAATCCAGCATGAGAACAGATTCGAACGAAGTGAGCAGTAAAGCCATTGATTTCAATTGGTATCCTTTCAACTTGAACTTCTTAGTGTCAATGTAGTTTGACATTAAGATACATTTAGCACCAAAGACTGGGAAAACACGATTACATAAATCAGCAGAGTATTCTGAGTCAGTTGGAATGAACACTTCAACTGGGAGCTTAGAACCAGTATCTCGAAGCATTTTTAAAGAGAGCAAAACCAACCAATTATACGCACCACCACCGGCATAAAGAATACCTCTTCCTTTTATCTGCTTTTCCACTTCGTCCGGATACCTATCTGGCAAGATCTCCATGAATTTGTTATGTGATCCTTGTAAACTCTCAAACTCTGCATCCGATAATTGGAGGAAACTGCTGAGGTAATGTTTTGATCTAATCGGGTCATTACCATTGTTCTCTCTCAGTTTACCATCCAACACAGGTATCTTGTTATCCCAAGACATTTGGTATTCATTGTCTTTATTGTAATGAGGCTTGTTGTTGATGGCCTTCACTGATGGAGCACAATCCAAGATGGCTTGCAGCAGCTTATCATTAATGAACGTTTTGTATTCGGTATCCCGTACGAGAGCTTTTTCAATGTCGTCAACGTTGGAGTAATCACCGTATTCTTTATTTCCATAGTATTCCTCTTCTGTAAAATCTTGAATGAAGAAGACATCATCATCCGAGGTGACGGAATGGCTAATTGCTTGACTTTGCGACTCTTTGTCTGGTTTGGTCTTGATGACTTGAAGTCCGCTGCCGGAGAAATAACTGTTCTCCTGCGAGCTTGATGCAGCTGTGGGTAGCTTACCGATTACCTTTGACACCGGTGTCTCCTCTGATGTGTGGTAGAAATATATGAGCTGGATCAGGGTCAGAACGAGTAGTATAGTGCACAGCGCCAGCGTCGTCGAGCGCATACCTCTCATCCTCGTATGGATCATGGTGCTGTGCTAGGGTATGGTTGCTGCGGTTTGGTAAACCAGAGTATGTGAGTGTGAAGAAGGTCAAGGTCGAAGAAGACGTGAGTACCAGGGCAAGTTGTTCCAGTTATTAGAGAGCGAGATGAAGGCTTATGGAGCAAGGCTTTGATGATGGTTGCGAGATCCGGCTGAAGCACATGTGGTGGGCCATAAGCGGGTCTCGAACGCTTTGAGTGCTGCAATGAGAAGTGAGCCCGCAGCGCGACAAATTAAGCCTTTTGTGTGTCTAGTGGGGTCTTGTGGGGGTACTGCCACTATGTGTGTCGATCTCGTGAGAGGAGGGATATGGAGAAGGTCGGTTGCTTGTGCTATTAGCGGGTGTGTGATGGGTGCTGTTGGTCTCCCGGCCGGGGTGCACCAAATGGTTTTAATTATAGCCATTCGCCGCGTGCGTGTTTATGTCTGCGTCTGAGGGAATCCCTTACGTAGGACCTTCAGACTCCGTGCTATTTCTGTCAGGGGGATTCCTCTCTCAAATTACATGTGTCTCTCGGCCTTTAAGAAGTCAATTTCCTCTACACTTGGGTTCGTTTTGTCTTGGGCCTGCTGTTCTACATTCTACATTCTACATCCTTCTTCGCTGCATGGAACCGCTCTTCGCCTCGAGCGTCGAGGTTAGCGGCTCCGGTACCGTGAAGGCACCCTCCACAAGGCTAAATACCTCGTTTCATCATTTGCAGGCAAAGCCGCAGCAGTGTATAGAGAGATCAGCACCACCGTACCGTAAATCAATCAGAAAAAAACAAAAAAAAAAAAACAGGAGACAGCATAGCAAAGCCCTCCTGAGCCGCCTTGTCGCCAACCCCAATTTGTGTCGTTTGCAAGGCACACAGTGGCCGTACCGCTAATCTCCTCCCCAAGTGACGCGAAGATGTTTGATTCGCGGCAGCTCGGGACCCGCGAATTTTGGTGAAAAGTTGAAGCTTGTGGAGGCGAAAGATGGACAACGGAGGACTTTTGGGATACTTCTGCTAGTCGGTTCCCGGAACAAACAGGTCTCTTTTAGCTCATTATGTCTGCTGATCACACAAGAGATCCATGTCCTATCGTTATCCTTAACGACTTCGGTGGTGCCTTTGCCATGGGTGTAGGTATCGCTCGCACACTTGGGCGATGTGTGAATCATCGTCCGAACCTTGATGGGAGACAATGAAGTACTAACTGGATAACAGGTCATCGGTGGCTGTGTTTGGCACGGTATTAAGGGTTTCAGAAATTCTCCATACGGTGAGCGTTTCCCTGGCGCCATCTCTGCGATTAAGGCCCGTGCCCCAGTCGTCGGTGGTAACTTTGGTGTTTGGGGTGGTCTGTTCTCCACTTTTGATTGTGCAGTCAAGGGTGTCAGAAAGAGAGAAGACCCATTGAACGCCATTATCGCTGGTTTCTTCACCGGTGGTGCCCTGGCTATCAGAGGTGGCTGGAGACATACTAGAAACTCTGCTATCACTTGTGCCTGCTTGCTTGGTGTCTTTGAAGGTGTTGGTATGATGTTCCAACGTTACATGGCATGGCAAAACAAGCCAATGGCCCCTCCTCTTCCAGAAACTCAAGCTCCACTCAGTGCTTGATTGCATTCCTTAATTTTGTCTTGTTCATACAAATCTCTTTCTGTGTTATCTATCCCACTTCACATACTAATGTGTTTGTTGCGTGTGTTCTTTTTTTTTACTTTTGATGCATTTATGGGAGATATAGCGAATGAATAGAAAGCCGAGGTTTCTCTCTTTTCTTTGATATGCTTTTGTTACGAATCATGTTCTTCTTTGTTTTGGTTGTGTCCGCCATGATGATACTTGCCGGTGCTCTTGTTGATAGTTTCAATCAGAACGATCTTGTACACTCTTTTGACATGACGTGTAGACCCACCTTCATCGATCGTGTGGAGAAGATAGTCAAACAAAGCACTAGATATCTTTCTAATATTGGCCTCAAAGATTACAGTGGCCCTGAGCAGATTTGGAATTATTATTCTTGGAATATAATTAGAACGTGAATAGCGATACTACGGTTCAAGTTCTCATCAAGATCGTTAATTATCCATAAAACAAGCATGACGAGACATGCTCCATTCGTAGGCATCGTAATAAATAAGTGGTTGTAGCAGCAGTTACAAATAAATAATAGCACAGTATCATCCTTTCAACGTCTGAAATCACAAAGCTCCAAGCATAACTGTGTAACCGGTATAGATATCCAAGGGACTTGACACAAAACAGTATGAAAGTCAGCTGCGGCTTATAAATAAAGCGACAGGGCAGGTTTCCAGAGACAGGTGAGTCATGTTCGAATTAAAGAACAACAAATAATCCAGTCAACCAAAGGGTGTTCTTCGAGCGAATAAGACCCATATCAATGCAACCATCTGTCAATAAATAATGAGGAATTCCTGGCTAGCCTCCGCCCTATAGGGTTCGGGGGTTGACGGTCATTGGGGACCAGCCAGCATAAAGCGAACAAAAAACTTTTTTTTCTTATTTCGTAAAGTCATAAAACATTGCCCATGATAAAATCAAAACAATTGTGCGTAAAGCGAAAGTGGCGTGTTGATAACGCTCAAAATTCTGGAGCGCTGTGCAGCGGGGCTTTCATGCAAGTTCCTCGCGCTTGACGAGGAGGTCGTACGTCTCGTCGACAATGACAGCGTCGTTGCCGCCTTGCTCCACTGCTATGTCTCTTAAACCCTCATACAAGTAAAAGAACATAAATTGAATGTCCTTGTTTTCACGGTCCATTTGCTTGAGTGCGTTGCGGATGGAGCGCGGGTTGGATCTGGGTGCCACATTGCGCTCGTGCATCTTGATGTATTTGCTCACAAAGCCTTCTTGTTCGGCCCCGTCGAGCTCCATCCACGACTTGTAAGGGGACGTAAAGTCTAAAAAGGTGTACTGCTTCAGGTACATATACTGCTCCTTCAGCCTGTCCAAGTCCGGTTTTGACTGCTGTTGGAAAAGCGAGAGAGTGGTGGCGGCTGGTCCCCGCACAATGGCAAAGGTCTGAGGCCGTGTCAGGTACTTGAGCGTGCTTGCGAGGAGGGCCATATCTATAATCTTCCGCCAGAAGGTGAGGCCTGGCGTGACAGGCTCGTGATAGTTGTGTATCTACAGATCGACAAAAGAAAAAGAGAGGAGTAGGAGAAAGAGACTGGCGGGGGCCCTTTTTATACCGTTTGGTGCAAATGAGGAGAAGCTCAAAAGCGGAGTAGTCGCAGGCGACTAGCCCTTCCAGAAGCGGTAACCACCCGGACACCCAGCGCAAACTTCGGGCCAATTGTGTCCCCGACTCCACCCGGGGGGATCATGCTGACCACCGCACCGCTACAGAAGGGGCGTTATTGGCTGGGTTGGATTGTTTATTTGCGACTCATAACATCATTTCTTAGACAGCAGGGCAAAGAAGTCTGCAGGAAACTCAGACGTGGTCTCGCCTTTGGCTTGCTTCTCGGCAAGATCCCTGTATAGAAGGCCAAAGATGGCTGGGATGTCGTTGTGCTCATCCATACCGTCAGCCAATTGCTTGTAGTAGTTCTTCGTGCGGCCGTTCTTCTCCTTGTACAGGGTCACGAAGCCGTGGATGAACGCGCGCTTCTCGTCGTCATCGAGCTGTTTCCACTGCTTGTAGGAGAGCGCCGTGGTTGTGGAGTGGAACGATCTGTGTGGCATGATGAGGGCTCTGGTTTTGAGCGCAGATCCTGCCAGGCGTAGTAAACTCATGGTTCGATAAAGTGCAGTGGATGTAGACAGGGGCGAGAATGTCTGTGTATGTCGCACGATTCAGGGGCAATTGCTTGGTTGCGGGGCCTCTTTTACTGATCTGTGTCGAGATGCTATCGTCGTAGGCGTAAGCCGGCTTTCACGTGGGGTGATTCTTGGTGCTCTGGGTTTGCTGTCCTCTTTCGAGACAGGGGGTAAAGACAGTATACAAGGGGCCGTGTCCGATTCTATCCGATGTGCAGCGGTTATGAAGGCGCAATAGCGTTAGGTTCACTGGCTGGAGGGAGGCCTATGAGAAAATTTCAGAAGAAATAGTTCAAGCAAACGGCACTCCAATTTGGGAGCACACCCTCGTGATGGAGCCCAGCCGATCATCGTGCCTCGAAAAGCGTGGGGTATGGATGTTCCTAACGTAAGTGCTGACTCAGCACCTGCCAGGGTCGCTTGATCCCAAGTTTCGCGGAAAGGCCTCCTCCACCTAATTTTCGCGAAACGGTTAAATCCCACATAAAGCCCCAGTTGCTTAAGGGACACGTCCAGAGCAACCGCTGCGCAAATCAACAGGAACCGACATTGGTTGTCACAGCTGAACATTGGATCATTCTGATCACTACCTGTTTGGTGTGAAACCGCCCTTTGAACGCGACCATTTGTTGTGCGACTTGTGCCAGAACAGCGTGTCTTTTGTCGCCTAATCAGCTGCCAAAGGTCAAACACACCCCTCTCTGCCCCAACAAAGAAGAACATTGCCCATTGCAGAAGGACATTTACCTTACAGGGTTGTATCAATAGTCTCCACATTCAGCATAGAAACACATCCATTGCTGTTGTAAGACTTCGCTGCCGTGCATATTTGACCCTTGCATCGCCACCTATCAACGAAACAGACCAACCGGTACTACATTTTTCGACTTTTGACAGTCCTCTCGTTGCATCACCAGAATCAATACCCTAAATGTCATATCACTACAGCTCACAACAGCCCTCCTTAGACGATAGGCAGCCGCAAGCGCCCGGTAGCTCAATGCCTCCACCGCATCTACAATCGCAGATACCGTCGCTGCCTCCACAATCTCTGCCTCAATACAACACAGCTCAACCACCTCAGCGACAGGGTTCATATTCACAACAGCAGTCTCCCCAGATATTTGGCGGAGGCCAGGAAATAAACTGGAGCAATGGCTACAGACAATCATCAATCCCTAATATGAACCCCCAGATCACACCTCGGCTATCTTCAAGCTCTGAGTTTTCATCCTCCCCTGGTAAAAAGGGCAAGAGCTCACCATATGGCTCACCAACTTCTCAACTCAAAAACCCATGGTATCAGCAGAAGTCTCAAACTGTAAGCTCATCGCAATACTCACCGACTGGCTCTTCCCTTCTGCAACAGACGCCGTCAAGATCTGCATTCAACTCACATTTAGCCACGACTTATGAACACGAACAGCTGAGTCCAGATACTTCAAGAAAGAACTCTTTGATCCATCCTCCGACTCGTGCCCCGGCTCCACCACCTGGATACTATGTTGATACACCAGTTCATCTCAATGAGCCGCAAAGGCGTCAATCTGTTGCTACTGTGCAAACTCACAATCAACAACAACAACAACAAACTTTCCAGTCACAAGGTAAGTCACCATATTATAATATGGCAAGAAGACAATCGGCGTTGCAATATGCTCAATTGAAACAGCTTCCAGCACCCCAGGCTCGTCCCATCATAAATAAGTCTGAACTGAAACCTATTTTGAATCCACACCCAAAGTACAGACGTGCCTCCATGGTTTCAAGTAACATTTCGCCATTGCTATCGTTGACTACAGACCTGTGTACCACTTATTCTTTGTGCTCGCCTGATTTCCATTATGAGGTATCCAAGAATCCAAAAAGAGTTTTGACTAAACCTAGTGAAGGAAAGACCAATGATGGTTTTGATAACGAAGAAGATGATTACATCTTGTACGTTAATGATGTCTTGGGCGTTCAAGAAAACAGGAAATACCTGGTTTTGGATATATTGGGTCATGGAACATTTGCACAAGTTGTCAAATGTCAAAACTTGATTACAAAGGAGCTGGTTGCTGTGAAAGTTGTTAAGTCGAAACCAACATTTACAAATCAAAGCTTGTCGGAAGTTGCACTGTTGGAATTGATCAACAAAAAGATCGATCCCGACGATGAGCACCATTTCCTGAGATTGAAGGATAGATTTATTCATAAGAATCATCTCTGCTTGGTGTTCGAATTACTCTCTTCCAATTTATTTGAGCTCGTTAAACAAAACCAGTATAAGGGGCTCAACACAAGACTGGTCAGAAACTTCACCAAACAGCTACTGGATTCTCTGTGCGTCTTGAAAGAAGCAAAGATTATTCATTGTGATTTGAAACCTGAAAATATATTGTTAATCAGCCCGGATAAGCCAGATATCAAAGTTGTTGACTTTGGTTCTGCATGTCAAGAGCGACAGACTCTTTACACTTACATCCAGTCAAGATTTTACAGGTCCCCTGAAGTCATTTTGGGGTTACCATACTCCACCTCAATTGACACTTGGTCGTTGGGTTGTATCATTGCCGAACTATTCCTTGGTCTACCCCTTTTCCCTGGAAGTTCAGAATATGATCAAATGGCCAAAATCATTGCCGTTCTTGGTGTTCCGCCATCTTGGATGATTGATATGGGTAAGAATTCTAAGTCTTTCTTCCAAAAAGATGAAAATGCACAATACTCAATGAAAAGTCTGGAGCAGTATTGTAAAGAGAAGGGAGTTGAGGAGCAACCGGGTAAGAAGTACATTCCGACAGATAACTTGGATGAACTGATTGTAAACTATTCCATAAACAAGAAGACCATGACGAGTACCATGATTGAAAAGGAGTATAATGACCGTGCTGCATTGGTTCATATGCTGAGAGGACTATTAAATTTAAGCCCTTTGGAAAGATGGACCCCACAACAAGCTATGTTACATCCATTTGTTACAGAGGCCAAATTCACAGGACAATGGAACCCACCAGGCACGGGAGTGAATAATAACAACAGTGACTTTGGTGATTTGAGGAAGTCGGCTAAGGGTAACCACTGGTTCAGATGAGCTAAAGTTTAATTTACAACACTATCTGGACGACTATTTTCGCATATTCCAACAAACTGTAGATATTTGTAGAGTCATTATAGAGCGTTTATTATTCACATCAATGTATCCAGATACTTGACCAGTGGTTTGTTGTCCTCCTTTTCTATATGTGCTTTGAACTGAATGATAAGTTCGGATAGTTGTTTCTTTAGTGTTGTGTACTGACTCTTATTGATTACCTCCACAAACTTCAATGTCTCTAAGGCTCTGTCAATTTCTGTCGATAACAGTTGATACTTTTGGTAGATCAGTCCATTCGTCAAAAATTTGATTTTTTGTAAATAATCATCATCCAAATCCAACGTGTAGAGCTCAATCTTTGTGCCCTTTTCATCAATAGTGTTTATCAATTTCTCCAAATCAAAAATATTGGATTCAACGTCAGATTTGTATCTATCCTGAAGCCTTTCAGAAAATTTCTCAAACTTTGATAATACCAATTTGAGGTTTTCTAAAGTCACAAGACGGGAAACGGCTTCGTAAAGTGCTTCTTGAAACTTATTTTTGTTGAACCATTTGGTTTCCGTCACAAATTGGTCCACTTTCACAAGATCTTCAAAAGACATCAATGGGATCTTATTAAGTATAACCATCTCTAATTCTTCGATTTTGTTAACTAGAACCTCTTTTTTTTCTTTAAACCATTCTTCATTGAGTGGTAGTCCACGCAGCACATCTTCAATATGTTGAGCGCTATCAGCAGCACTAAGATTAAGTAACTTACTCATCTCCAAGAACAAGTCAGCCTTTTTTTGAGCCTTGAGGTGCTTATTTGGCAATTGAATACCACCTTCAGGTAACCATTTTTCCACATTTCTTTCAATAGTGATGTTTTTCGATAACCGAGGATTGGACATGAATGAGAGGTTATAGAGTTCTTTATCACTCCTCTTTGCCAACGTATCCATCCCAATTATCCGATCAGCTGTGTGCAGAAGATCTTTGTATTGCGATGCAACAAGATTTCTAAGTTCATCGTGTTTCGCCTGCGATGCGTTGCTGTTTTTCGGTTAGTTGTTGTTTTTAATACCAGCGATGAAGGAGCACACGTACGTCAACGCCTGTGACAGGTTTGTGATGTCATGGAGTGTATAGTTCTCGAAGATGGAATCAGCTGTCAGTTTTACAGCCTCTTCGATCTCAATTGTCATCTTGAGGAATGTATGGTGTTGTTGTTCGTTGTTTCTTTAAGTTAAAAGTAAGGCCTTTGTGGTTTCTTGGTCTTTTCAGTCCCTCAAAATCGAAAATATCCGCCGGGAGTCTAGGCCCGGCTATTTGGCTCGCTGGGAAAATATCCATCTGATTGCTGATCTTGTCGATAAATGATCCACGATTATCCCTGTTTTGATCTCTAGATTGATATTCAAACTACAATTGGCTGGCTACAGTGATTAGTCCAGGGCAAAGTATGGGGAATCCAATTGTGAGCTCTATAAGGGCCCTGCGTCCTGGGTCCACAGCACCGTTGCAATCCCTCTTACGTCTCATAAATCATGATGTGACAACGCTTATTTCTTCTGCTGTTGCTTGGCAACGGCGTACACAAGACCGGCAATGAAACCCAAGAAGATGGATGACACAGAGTAGAAGTTACGTGGAGCATCGAAAAAGATCAAACCGGAAAGGGCAATTGGAAGCTTGTTCAAAGCACCAACCATGGAGTAAGTAGTGGAGGAGGTGACTCTGACACACCAACCGGAACAGTAGGAGATACCAACAGAGGCCAAACCAGAGACAATCATGGCAATAACAGATGGCTGGGTGAAGTTTCTCTCCAAGTTACTTGGAGACCAGTCCTCAAGGATCAAAGAGGAGATCAAGAGGATTGGGATGGAGAGGACATTGTTGTAGTACATAGTGTCAAAGTCCTTGAAGTTGGTCAATTTGATTCTCTTTCTCATATAGAGGACAAAGGAAGCAGACGCCAAACAGTTGGTGAACATCCAGAAGTATCCGACGTTGAAGATAGAGTCAACAGCATTGGCACGCTGGTCACCGTAACAAGCAACGATGGAGGAGAGGACCATTAAGACAAAGGAGCCCAAGGTCATAGGACTGACAACTCCACCGAAGAAGATAACCTCACCATATGCAATCAGGATGATTGTGAGGTTCTTGAACACGGTGTACACTGGAATGGAAAGGAACTGAAGGGCCTTGGATCCAGTGTAAATCATGGCGACGAGCAGGAAGGAGATCGGAGACCAGTTCTTAGCATCTGTCTTGTTCAGAGGTCTGTAGGTGATGACACCAAATGCCTTGAGAGTGGCAATGGCGGCAACACAGACAACAGATTGGACAAGCAAGGGAACAAAGTTCATGTTGAAGGCGAAGCCGTTGACCACGTACTTGTTAGTGACCGTCATAATAATGGACGAGGCACAGTATGAAAGAATGGAGACCGGACCATTGTTGACGAGGGCAGCCAGCCCGGTCTGTTGAACAGCAGCCTGTGGAAGAGAGGACATTGCTATTGTGGATGGGTGTTATCAGAGAGCTTCTCGCTGGACTGTTGTTTGTTGATAGAGGAAAAGTCCCCGAAAAAATTGGCCCCGTTGACGCGTTTCAATCAATAGCAGCCTTCAAAAAAGAAACGGCTGGCCAGCGGAGGGTCTGGACTCTGGACGCGTATCAAGTCCCGTTTGGGCGTCTTCAGGCGCCTCGGTACCTACTTAAGGTCGGACAAAAGTCTCCTGTTTGAGCACGCAAGGTACAGCTTCGCGACGGGTGGTCTGGGGTCTCAGATATGGGCGGGGATTAGCGTTGGTGATCCGCGATATACGGCGTGTTTGTCCACCCATCGTTAGTTTAAACTAGTGAACTTATTGCTATTGTTCATGCGTATACCGATCTCATTTAGAGAACACAAATAGCTGTGTTGCGCCTAGTTTCAGGACTGGGAGTCCTTGTCGGGGCCAATCCCTGATTCCGCAGTCTTGACCCCGGTCTCCTAAGTGCATGTGACATGCGCGAAATTGACCCTCGGTTTTTCGTTATTCCCCTGCACTCGAACAACTCAAGTTCATCTTTTTAATTGATGTTAAGAGGGTGTGCAGGAACATTGAACAGTTTCCTGGCGCTCTCTTGATACTTTACCCAAGATGCCTGAAGAGCTTCCGCCCAGTTCTCACCACAAAAGGTCACATAGAGACTCCAAGCTCTCCAGGGACTTGCAAATAGAAGTATGTCTGGAACATCACATAGCAAACTTCCTCTCCATATATTCTCATCTGCAACCAGTACTAACTACTCTATAGCCAAACTTGCTGACATCTATCATATCTGGTGTAGCTGCATCCATCGTTCAGACGACACTCACTTACCCATTCGAGTTTGCAAAGACTGTATCACAGCTTAATCGCCGAATCCCAGACGCAAAGGGTATCATCGCATCTCCGGAACTTCAACATCAGCTTAAATACTATTTCAGTGGTTGCTTGGCCCTTAACGTTGGTAATGCATTGAAATCTGGATCGCGCTTTCTTGTGTTCAACCAGACTTCTAAATTCATGGCAAATGATAACGGGAAGACATCTGCCCCAAGACTTGTTGTTGCTGGTGCTATGACTGGATTCATTGAGTCTCTCTGGATTATTCCATTTGAAAACATTAAGACTACAATGATTGAGAGTGCATTGATTCGCAGCAGACGTGAGCGTTTATCGGAAAAGATGCCTGAGGCATCAACTGAACCAGCTCCAAAAATTGATGCTGCAACTGCGGTCAAGAAGACTTTCCATAAAACCGCAGATTCCCTCGCAAATCACCCTATGGTTTTGGCAAAGAAGAAATGGGATAAGGCTCCACCAACAAGCATTGCGCAAGCAGTTTTGGAGATTTATCAGACACGAGGTTTCAGAGGTTTTGTCCAAGGTACCATGCCAACATTAATCAGACAAACATCCAACAGTGCCGTTAGATTCGGCACTTATACGTGGCTTCGATCATTCTTTGCACCTCACGGAGGTGAGATGAACACATATTTAACATTTGGTATTGGTGTGACTAGTTCTGTAATGGTTGTTGCAGTTACACAACCAATCGACGTAATCAAGACAAGAATGCAGAGTCGTGAGACGTTCTATTTGTACAAGAACGCTATCAATTGTGCATACAGAATATTCGTGGAAGAAGGTCTCAAGACATTTTGGGCTGGCTGGATCCCTAGATTATTGAAGGTGGGAACTTCTGGTGGTGTGGCATTCACTGTTTACCAGAGCGTGGAAAATCAGATTAAGCTTGCCTTAAATGAGAACCCGTTCCAAGCTGTTTGATATTACGAGCGTCCAATCACATGTAAATACACTTCTTTTCGTAACTCTAGTCGTATTCATTTCTAATTTACACATATTACTCACGGGCAATTAATACAGACCCTCAGCGTTCTCAATGATAGTACCAGCATCATCGCCTCTCTCAACCAACTCTCCAATCTGGTACACTGTCTCACCAGCCTCTTCCAGTAACTTGATAACTTCAGCAGCATTCTCCTTTTCAACAATGGCAACCATACCAACACCAAGATTGAATGTCTTGAGAATATCCTTAACTGGTACCTTCGCGGTCTTGCCGAACCACTTGAATATCTCTGGAACGGGAATGGTGTTCATATCAACAAGAGCACTGAGGTGCTTTGGAAGGGCTCTTGGAATGTTTTCAAGTAAACCACCACCAGTGATATGTGCAAGTCCAAGAATGAGGTCTTTCTGGATTGGCTTAAGCAACTGCTTAACGTAGATTCTGGTTGGCGTGAGCAACTCCTTACCAATAGTAGACTCTGGCTTCCATGGAGCAACATCCGTGTATGAATAACCATAAGTTTCAACAATCTTACGAACAAGAGAGAAACCGTTCGAGTGCACACCATCAGACTTAAGACCCAAAAGAACGTTACCCCTGGCCATTTCATTGACCTTTGGAAGAATCTTGTTCTTGTTTACAGCACCAACAGCAGTACCGTTTGTGTCATAGTGGCCTGGCTCGTACATACCAGGCATCTCAGATGTTTCACCGCCAACCAGAGCACAGCCAGCAAGCTTACAGCCATCAGCAACACCCTTAACGAACTGAGCAGCAATTTCAATGTCCAGCTTACCAGTAGCAAAGTAGTCGAGGAAGAATAAAGACTCAGCACCCTGGACAATAAGATCGTTAACATTCATAGCAACAAGATCAATACCAACAGTGTCGTGAATGTTGAGGATCTGAGCAATTCTAAGCTTGGTACCAACACCATCAGTTGCAGCAACGAGCAACGTCTCGTCAACCCTGTACCCAGCAGCCTTCAAGTCAAAGATACCACCAAAACCACCAATATCAGAGTCAGCACCTGGTCTTCTTGTGGACTTGACCAAGGCCTTAATATTTTCCACAAGCTGGTTACCGTTGTCAACGGAGACACCGGCCGTTGCGTATGTGAGACCCTCAGATGTAGCGGCAGCATCTCTGAAAGCTCTGTGGGCAATATCAGTTCTGTTGTATTTGTTGTCGAAGTGGATCTTGTCAACTCCCTTGTAAGCCTTCTTAACGGCCTCCTCTAAAGAACCAGCAATACCAGTGGAAGCAATGACTCTACCACCGTTGGTGTAGATGGAGCCATCATCCTTCTTGACAGTACCAGCATGGAACACGTAAGCCTCAATATCCTCATCGACAGTAATCTTGTCACCTTTCTTATAAGACTCTGGGTAGCCACCTGCGGCGATAACAACAGTGGTGGCGTAGGTATCCTTCTTTGTATTGATCTCAACAGAGTCCAATCTACCCTCAGCAGCAGCGAGGAAGACCTGGGCTAAGTCAGTATCATCAGATAACAGTGGAAGAACAGATTGGGTCTCTGGATCACCGAATCTAACGTTGTACTCAAGAACCTTTGGACCCGTGGCAGTGATAATGACACCGGTGAAAAGAACACCAACGAATGGGAAGCCATCCTTTCTCATACCATCAATGGATGGTTTAATGATAGTGCTATCAATCTCCTTCATTAAGGAAGATGTGGCGACTGGAGCCGGAGCGTACGTACCCATACCACCGGTGTTCAAACCAGTGTCACCATTACCAATTCTCTTGTGATCCTGAGCGGCTGGCAAATTGTAATAGGAATAGCCATCAGACAAGGTGAGGATAGAAATCTCATCACCCTCCAAAAACTCTTCAACAACAACTTCATCACCAGCGGAGCCAAATTCCTTGTCGATCATCACCTGCTTCAAGGCATCGAAGGCTTCTTCCTTTGTAGTTGGGATAAGGACACCCTTTCCAGCAGCGATACCAGAGGCCTTGATGACAACGTTGTGAGGAACACTCTGGACGTAAGCCTTGGCAGCCTCAAACTCCGTGAAATTTTTGAATTCAGCAGTTGGGATGTTGTGTTTAGCCATGAATTCTTTGGAGAAAGTCTTGGAACCCTCCATGTAGGCAGCCTTCTCTGAAGGACCGAAAACTGGAATACCAACCTTCTTGAAGTAGGTGGCAATACCATCAACCAATGGCTGCTCAGGACCTGGGATGACAAGATCAATGCTCTTCTCTTGGGCAAAAGTAACAAGCTTCTCGAAGTCAGCCTTGGAAGATGATATTGGAATGTTGGAAACATTTGGAAGAAGATCAGTACCTCCGTTACCTGGGGCAACATATATGTGCTTGACAGTCTTTGACTGGGAGAGCTTCCAGACAAGAGCGTGTTCACGGCCACCGTTACCGATGACAAGCAAGTTGAGGGACATTTCTGTGAACTGGAGGCAGAGAGTTCGAGCAATCGACAGCCCTTCTTCTTTTCTCTTCGGTAGCCAGCTAAACGTACAATTTCTATGTCAAAATTTCTACCCGCGCGATGACCCTGAATTTCGCCATAATTAATTTTGCGCGGTAGGGGCCACATCTGACTCTGGAGTCCGTAGAAGCTCGGTCTCTTTATCTACTAAAGATGGTTCAACAACAGGGGCAAAAGTAGCCGTGTATGATATTAATACAGCCCCCTAGATGCTCTCTCAATTCAACATTTCTAAATGACAAAGAGGTGGAAAAAAATCCCGAAGTAACAGAGACCTCGAAAAACAACCACCCAGACAACGTCATCGATCCCATGAAGCTCATTTCATATCAGAAACAATGGGACATAAAATCAAATGTGCACAGACGTAAATCATCATAAATGTGGATTAAACCACTTGACGTCAAGTCAGACATCATAACTGGACAAATGACACCAAAGTCAAGTACAAAAATAACAACAGGACAAGACAAAAAACCTTTAACAGGTAAAATAACAAAAAAGTGAGGTTGACATGAAAAGTCAGGACGAACTGAAGCGAATCTTTTTTTTTTCTTTTCTATTCTTTTTTTCTTGGGAAATAAGATCAAATCAAAGCAATGTCATAAAACGGTCGTCAGAATATCAATTGGAGATATTAAGCTCATTGTTGAGCCTTACTTTGGGGAACACCAGCAGCGAACTGTGGTGGGTAACCTTGTGGAATACCCTGGATTGGATAGCCTTGCGATGGGTAACCTTGTGGAGAGAAACCCTGTGGGTAACCCTGTGGTGGGTAGCCTTGAGGATAACCTTGTGGATAACCTTGCTGTGGGAATCCCTGTGGTGCTGGTTGTTGGCTCTGCTGCTGTTGTTGTTGTTGTTGCTGTTGAGCAGTAAATGATTGTGGGTAGCCAGCTGGTGGTGGCGGGGCTTGTGATTGTTGTGGAGCAGTGTTATGTGTTTGCTGTTGTGAAGCAGGTGGAGTGGCTTGTTGTTGCAGAGGGGCCTGATGTTGCTGTTCAGTTGGCTGGCCTTTGTATCCGTAACCTCCAGTGTAAGCATTTGGTAAGTTCTGGATTGGGAATGGCTTTGGAACAGTCTTCGCATTTTCAGCAACGTACAGGCTCTCGTCAATCTCATTAGGAATCTTAGGAATTTCAATACCAAGCTCCTTTTCAACTCTAAACATGTTCTGACGATCATTCCAAGTAATAAAATCGATAGCCAAACCCAAGTGGCCAAATCTTCCAGATCTACCAATTCTGTGCAAATATGTCTCAGCAGTCTTTGGGAAGTCAAAGTTAATAACAACATTGACAGCTTGAATATCAATACCTCTTGTCAAAAGATCAGAACAAACCAAGGTTCTTACTTTACCTTGTCTGAACTCGTGGAAAACCTTGTTTCTTGCATCTTGGGGCATCTTAGCATGGGAGTAGAAACAAGAGAATCCCAATTCCGTGATCTTCTTTGCCAAAAGCTCAACTCTCTTAGCAGAATTGCAGAAGATGATACATTGGTTGATCTGAAGTTTCGAGAACAATGTGTTCAAGCAGTGAAGTTTTTGTGACTCCTCCAAGTACGCGTAGTAGTTTGTAATACCTCTTAATGTCAACTCATCCATCAAGTTGATTTCATATGGGTTTTTCAAGTTGTCGGCAATGAATTGTTGAATAGACAGTGGGAAAGTGGCAGAGAACAAAAGGGATTGGTGCTTTTCTGGAAGGAAGGCCAATATTTGGTTGATAAGCGATTGGAATTCAGGGGAAAGCATCTTATCAGCCTCGTCCATAACAAAGATACCACAGTGGGAAAGGTCAGCAATACCTCTAGCGGCCAAATCCAAAACACGACCTGGTGTACCAACAAGGATGTGGACAGTCTCGTCCAATCTAACAATATCATCCCTGAGTGAAGTACCACCAGTGGTAACCATACACTCAATATCTAAATGCTTACCAAGTGTTCTGACAACTTGTGATGTTTGTAATGCAAGCTCTCTTGTTGGAAGAAGAATCAAGGCCTGGATCTTGTCAATCTTTGGCTTCACCTTCTCCAAAGTTGGGATGATGAAAGAGGCAGTCTTACCAGTACCATTTTTAGCTCTTGCGAGGATATCACGTCCAGCTAGTGCAACTGGAATACTTTCTTCTTGGATAGGGGAGGGCTTTTCGAAACCAGCTTCGAAGATACCCATGAGTAACTTCCTGCTGAGGTAGAAGTCCTCGAAAGAGTTACCCTTCGTCTTTGTAACATCTTCTGTCTGCGGTCTTGTGTCCCTCTCCGGAAGGTTCAAGTTGTTCTTCCAATCGTCTGACATTATTGATCAAAGGGGGTTCTGTGCAATCCTCTAGACGTCGTAGGCGGCTGTGGTTAATAAAAGGTCGGGCGGCGACGTGCAATTGGCGGGCGGCAAAAAGTCAGCGCGGTATGGGAAGGAATGCAAAAGAGCGGGAACAGTAGTCTGCTGTAAAAGAGTTTTGAAGGTGCTTGTGAGTGCTGGATAACGGCTCAAACGTGGTTCAAGATCGAAAGATGGGCGGCTTTGGCGGCGTTTTTTCGTCCACGGTGAGTCTATTTTTTCTACGTTGACTTCCTATCTGGGAAGTGTTGGTAATTTCGTGTAACCATTGAATTTTGACTTCCTTATATGGCATCCGGAGGTATTTCGCGCGTATATATGGAAGCGCGTCTCAAGCTCCCAGGCGGGACAGGGAAATTTCGAGCAGCAGCAGTATCAACTCCACCAGATTTCATCGCTTCAGCTATCAAAAACTCCTTGCCGGAACTTTCCAGAGGAACTCTGGCAAGGACTATACAACGCGATGTCACACCGCAAGTCGTCCACGTTGAGCCTCAATGCCAGCAGAAACAAACCTCTGCCACCAATCATGGTGAACAGCGACAACGGGGCCGGCTTCCCCAAACCTCTACAAACATTACCAATGCCTGCTCCCAATGACAACCTGTTGTGCGACGACCAGGCTTCAAGCATCTTTCAGCCGAAGACACTCAAGAGGAGGAACCTGAAGAAGCTAACCCTCAGCGATGATTCACATTCAAGCGCACCATCGGCCCTCAACTCTCCCTCGCTAAGTCTTCAGACTCCATTGCAGACTCCACTACAGACTCCGAGGTCTGCTGTCTCAGCCAAACCTGAGGACTTAGAACTACTTGAGAACTTTGAAAAGCTTACTCTCTCCATCAATAAGACCTTTGGCTTAAAACAACGGGATCTTTTAACGTTGAAGACACTTGGTGAAGGCCAGAGTGGTGTTGTTTCAAAAGTGCTTCATGTGCCTACGAACAAGATCATGGCACAAAAGCAAATCATGTTTGAAAAGAATTTCAAGGTACAAAATCAAATTTTAAGAGAGCTAAAGATCCTTAACGAGGTAAAGAGTCCTTATGTGATCGACTTTTATGGAGCCGTGTTCATTGATAACACTGGCGCTTCAGCCTCATCTACGGTAACCGGAGACAACACACAAACCGGCGGAGTTGACGGAGAAACGAAACAAAAAATCATACCAACATCAGAGGAGGCACCAAGTATCTATTCAAATGGTGTGATTATCTGTACAGAGTACATGGACTGTTTGTCGTTGGACCACATTCTACAGAAACTTGGGTTCCTTAAAGAGGTGTATCTGAGTAAAATCACATTTGCAGTCCTTCAAGGACTCAACTATCTGTATTCCACACATAAGATTATTCATAGAGACATCAAGCCTTCAAATGTGTTGCTCAACTCTAAAGGCGAAGTGAAGATTTGTGATTTCGGTGTCAGTCGTGAGTTGAGCAATAACTCCATCGCAGATACGTTTGTGGGAACATCGACGTATATGTCCCCTGAAAGAATCCAAGGAGACGTCTACAGCATAAAGGGAGATGTTTGGTCTTTGGGTTTGATGCTCATAGAGCTTTCAACTGGAGAGTTCCCATTTGGAAAGAAAGATACCCCAAATGGTATCCTTGACCTCTTACAGCGAATTGTGAATGAAGACCCCCCATCATTACCAAGGAATAAGTACAGTAAAGATATATGTGATTTTGTGGATGTCTGCTTGAGAAAGCAACATGAACGTCCTACGCCACAGGAATTGCTTAATATGCCAACGGGACTTCTGGTGAAGTATGAGAAGGAGGAAAGTGGACCATTATTAAGGCATTTGGCCAAAAAGCTAAAAAAATTCAGCGCTAAGTAATTATAGTCGGACATTCTACAAAAGATTGGATAACGTTATATTGCGTAGACATATATCATAACGGTTTCATTACATCATAGAGGTTTTGTCTTTTCGTTCTTTCCCCACAGCCACCCTTCAGTTCCTCTGTAAATACCAAACAATAGAAGGCCGTATCCACCTGCTCTAACGGTGTTTCTCCACCACTGAGGGTTCTTCTTTAAACTCTCCTCATGTGTCAGTTTGTCATCATGGAAGATCTGCCCGGAGGCAAACCAAGCACCGGCCCCCAACGCAGAGACTGTCGCCATAATTTGACACGGCAGACAATCCTCATATTCTTCAGGTCTCAGATCTCTGCTCTCAGGTGGATTAAGCACTTTTAAGATGTTTGACATTGTTATTTAGTCCCTTAAAACTATATAAGAGAGCGGAGAAAAAGTGAACAATTTGCTCCCCAAATCAAAGGAGATGAGACGCAATCGACAAGACGCGAAATTTGGACGCGTCTTCGTCTGGGTTATCCAACTTCTCTAGGTCTCTGAATAAGCAAAAAGTGGTACTCAAGAATGACTCTCAGTGAGTTTGAGAAGCAGAGACAGGCCAATATTGAAAGAAACAAAAGGCTGCTTAGTCAGTTGAACCTGAACACTATCTCAGGGGATATTGCTAGCAGGATTAAGAAGGAGGAGTCGAACAAGAAGGCAACTTCAAGTCCCCGTATTAAGAGAGCCAAGAAGGAGCCACAATTGCCGACAAGAAGGTCCAGAAGGCTTGCCGGGGATACATTACAGGAAGATACGGAGAAGGAATCCGCTTACCAAGAAGCAGAAAAGCGAAGAAGGGACAAGGAACAGATTGAAAAGCTGAAAAGGCTGAGACTAAATGGAGAACTCAGTCTTTTAGATTTAGTCAGAGACCAGGATAAAGACGTTAAAGGGGAGGCAGATGATGATTCCAAAATTCTTGCTAAGTTGTCAGAGATTGTGACAGACTCTAAGCCAATATCAGCGGGTGACTATTATGAACAAATTGTTAAGAAGACTCACTCCTCCAAAGATGTCACAAATATCAGAAAGGAGTTCGGCGACATGTCTCTTTATGAGCACTTCCGTCCAAATGACATCAAGCTTGGCAGCGGCAGGCTGATGTATATTTGTTTCCATCCATCGGAGAATAAGAAGTTAATCCTTGGGGGTGATTACGATGGTTACTTTGGGGCCTGGGATGCTGACAACACTGAAGATGTCTCCATTACTAAGTTCAAACTTCATGGTGTGTCTATTGCGAAATTAGAATATAACATGGAGGATACTACGAAAGTCTACACGTGCAGCTACGACGGCTCTATCAGAAGTGTGGATTTGAACAAGATGAAATCGAGCCAAGTTTTCATTAACGATCACAATGTTGGAATCACAGATATCAACATGGGTCACCCTAATGAGATGTACTACACAACTATGCAAGGTCAGTTTGGGAGAATTGATATCCGTGCTAGTGATCATAGCAAGAGACAGATCTTCAGATTATCTAACAAGAAGATTGGCGGATTCACAGTTAACCCAAACAACAAGGACCAGATTGCTACTGGATCTTTGGACAGAACAATGAAGATTTATGACTTGAGAGCTCAAGTGCCTTGTACTTGGGACGAGTGGGATGATAACTTGGAGACATTGAATTGCCCTGGTGAATATAGCTCACGTCTCTCCGTCTCCAATGCTGACTGGAATCACACTAATGATATTGTTTGTGATGGCTATGATGACACTATTAGAATCTTCAAATTGGGCAATGACGCACACCAGTGGAAGAAGGATTTCAAGCTCCCTGAATCCACCTTGAAACCATCACACACGATACACCACAACTGTCAAACGGGAAAATGGGTTTCTATCTTGAAGGCAAGATGGGCGAGATTTCCCAAGGACCAAGTTCAGAAGTTTGTCATTGGAAACATGAAGAAGAGCTTTGACATTTATGACAGAGATGGTAACCAACTAGCACATCTCGGAGGCGAATTAGTCACTGCTGTGCCTGCTGTAGCGAACTTCCATCCCACCCAGAACTGGGTCGTCGGCGGAAATTCTTCAGGGAAAGTATATTTGTTTTCTTGAACAAGTTTATAGAAATTAACTATAAAGTGATGTGATTCTTGTGGTGCTTCCCGATTCTGTATATCCGAGGGCGACCTCTTATCACGTGATCTGGCTTTTTTTGCAGCGCCGGTTGAGCGCGGATCGTTGGAAAAAAAGCGTGTACAAAGACACCTTTCTAGTCTTTTGGCACCTTCTTTTCTTGTTCCTTCTGATTACCGATCTCTGTTCTAGTACATCGCAATGTCTTGGGGTACGTTTACAGTATTGCGAGTTTTCCCTTGTTGTTTTCTGAACTATGAATTAGCTGGGATCTATACATCGTCCCATGATCACGGTGATAGCTGAAACACACACCCTACGGGAACTAGTTGTACTAATATATCTACGCAGACGACGACGATTTTGAGGTTCCGGCCTCTGATGCTAAGGTTGCTACCAACTGGGATGATGACTTTGCTGACAATGACGACCCAGTGCTAGAGTCGTGGGATGCTGAGGAAGATGAGACTCCAAAGCCAAAGCCAAAGCCGGCCGCTAAGAAGACTGCAGCAAAAACCACTACAAAGACAGCCGAAAAGCTTGACCCCAAGACACGTAAGGCCCTTGAAAAGCAAGCTGAGATGGCATCAGACATGGAGAACGCTGCCGATTTGTTTGGTGAGTTGGGATTGAACGAACACCCAAGAGAAAAGGCCGCCAGGGCTGCTGCCGCTGCTAAGGCTGCTGCTCCAAAGTTAACTGCTGATACTCCTATCGATGAGCACCCATTGTTCCAACCTGAGACAAAGCAAGACTTCGAGAAGTTGAGAAAGGGCTTGACCCCTGTGATGAACAAGCTTGCAGAGCAGAGCCCATTGCTCTACGCTTCTTCTTTGTCCATTGATTTGATAAGAGACATGGCCAAGCCAATGACCACTGAGAACATCAGAAAGGCCATCTCCACATTGAACGTTGTCTTGAAGGACAAGGAGAGACAAGAGAGACAGGCCAGATTGGCCAAGGCTGGTGGTACAGCTACTGGCGGCGCTGGTAAGAAGAAAGCCAAGGCCGGAAGACCAAACTTGGGAGGTGCTTTCAAGAAGGACACCGACGTTGTGGTCGATAACTTTGACGACTTTGGCGATGACGACTTTATGTAATACACTCGATAGAACGGTGGGCCGGCTTTAATGAACTTTTGGCATGCTTCATACGCCTCGTAGATGATGTCCATATGTGTGTGGTGCACAGGCGTCTTCCGTTGTTGAGAGCCCTGGCCTCATTTCGCGATATCCTTTTTTTTTTTTTTTTGTCTTCTCTGGTGCCCCACGTCACGACTTCAGATGACCCGATGCCGTAGACAAGACAAATAAAAACTCAGGTAGCCGCTCTCCCGATCTTTCGGATCAATTTCACTTCAAGAGCGGGTGTCAATTAGTGCTAGATATGTCCAAAGAGTACAGAGTTTCGACAGGTCGCGGCGGCGTCGGTAATATCCAAACATCCAAGGAGGCGCCACAGCCCCATGTTGTGTCCCAGGGCTCACAGACGCCCAATCTCCTCCAGCCAGTCTTCTCCACAGGCCGTGGAGGCGCTGGTAATATGCACAAAAACACCGATCCTCTTGTGGCGAGAAAGCTACAAGATGTGGACGCGGATCCAGAAGATTACATCACTCCTGCGATCAGTGGCCAGAATGGAAACAATAACTCGCTGAGCATTGGAAGAGGTGGATTTGGAAACATGGTCTCGCCCAAGAATAGTTCCAATGACGATCAAAACAAGCAGAGAGAGAAGGAACCTAATGATAAGAGAGGCGGATTGTTTTCTAAGGTCAAGAACATTTTCAAGAAATGAGCATTTACATTTTTTTTGCTGATTCCATAATGAACTAAGTCGGTTATACACCTGTCATAGGTGACAGATCCTATTATCAATAAAATCTTCCCGCTCGATTGCTCTTTAACCTTCATATTCTCCCTCCGTTTTGCATTTCGCATTTGGTCAATGATTTATGATCCTCAATTTTACGATATATCAACCAATACTCCCTTCCTGTAAAAGTCTGGTGTAGGATTGAAACTGAAAGGTGGTCAAGGGCCCGGAGGTCATCTGCAGCTCTAAAAGTGCCTTCACAATATACCATCTTCTACAGTGAAATTCAGAGAAAGAAATTTTTTATAACATCAATAAATACTTAATAATTTACACAGATAAAACACAAATGAAAATGAAGGAATGCTTATGCCGCCTGCTCAACACCACTAGCCAATTCCTCGAGCAACTTGAAGTCTCTCTTGACAATACCACCATTTCCTGGAAGCTTGGTGTTACCTTCGAGGTATTGGTCAACCTCTCTAGCGCATTGTCTTCCCTCCTGGATACCCCAGACAATAAGAGACTGTCCTCTTCTGCAGTCACCAGCAGCAAAGACCTTGTCTTCAACCTGGTAACTAGCGTTGTTGACTGTTGGGATAGTTCCTCTTGGTGTCTTCTGGACTTCCATCTTTGTGATCTCTGGGCCAACGAAACCCATAGACAGCAAGACCATGTCAGCTTCAAAGATTTCCTCACTGTTTGGAATCTCATTCATTTGCCATACGCCACTCTCAGACTTCTTCCATTCCACTCTAACTGTGCGGATAGCCTTGACATTGCCTTCTTCATCGCCAATAAACTCCTTAGATAAGATGCAGTACTCACGTGGGTCCTTACCGTAGTGGTCCTTGACCTCGGCATGACCGTAGTCAACCCTGAATATTCTTGGCCACTGTGGCCATGGGTTGTCTCTGGAACGTTCCTGCGGTGGTTGTGGCAGCAGCTCAAAGTTGACAACAGACTTAGCACCATGTCTGACAGCAGTACCAATACAGTCATTACCTGTATCACCACCACCAATAACAACAACTCTCTTGCCCTCCAGCTTGGAACGGATCTCTGGCAAGTAGTCATCAAGCAAAGCTTGAGTGTTGTTCTTCAACAAGGTCATGGCGAAATCAATGTTCTTCAAGTCACGGCCTGGAATCTTCAAGTCTCTTGGAATGGTAGAACCAATAGCCAAAATAACAGCATCGTTTTCAGCTCTTAGCTCAGATAAGTCATCGACCTCAGTGTTACAAACAAAGTTTATGCCCTCAGCCTCCAACAAATCGGTACGGCGCTTGACAACTCCTTTGTCCAGCTTCATGTTTGGAATACCATACATTAAGAGACCACCAGGTCTGTCAGAACGCTCGTAGACAGTGACAGTATGACCAGCCTTGTTTAGCTGATCGGCGCAGGCCAAACCAGCAGGACCAGAACCAACAATGGCAATTCTCTTACCAGTGCGTGCTGAAGGTGGTTTTGGAACGACCCACCCTTGCTCAAAGGCGTTGTCAATAATCAAACGTTCAATAGACTTGATTCCAACTGGGTCATCAATAATTCCCAAGACACAAGCACCCTGACATGGAGCTGGACATACTCTGCCTGTGAACTCTGGGAAGTTGTTGGTCTCAGATAATTTCTCCAAGGCTGCTTTCCACTGCTTGTTGAATACTAATTCATTGAATTTTGGAATGACGTTGGAGATTGGACAACCAGTATCGGATTGACAGAATGGAACACCACAATCCATACAACGAGCGGTCTGGTAGCTGGCTTCCGACTTAGATAAGGCCTTAGACAACTCCTTCCAGTCCTTGGTTCTAGACTTTGTGGCTCTATAAGTCTCATGACGTTGCTTGTACTTAGTGAAACCACGAACCTTGTCCAACTTCTCTAGCTTCTTCTTCTCGAGAAGCTTGTCCTGGATAGTATCCTCCAAGTCGAGAATCTTTGGCTCATGATGGCCAGCCTTGTTGGAGATAGCTTTAGCACGGTTTTTCTTAATTTCACCGTTCGTGACGTCCGCATCTGGGTCCAATCTTTGGAAAGACTTGAGGAACTGCTCAGATTCAATTCTCTTCAGCTCGACGACCTTCTGCTTCTCGGCTTCCAAGACCTTCTTGTAGTCAGTTGGCAAGACTTTGACGAAAGAGCTTAAGTAGTAGTTGAAGTTCTTCAAAATACGATCAGCCAGCTCGGAACCAGTGTAGTGACGATGCTCCTCAATCAACCCCTTGACAAAGGCAATCTCAACTGGGTCTGTTAAAGAAGACAATTCAATAGTTTCGTGATTGACTCTGGCACTGAACTCCTTAAAGTCAGATACCAAAACGTAGGCAATACCACCAGAAGCACCTGCAAAGGCATTTATAGAGTCCATGTGAGACAAGACAACAACACGACCACCAGTCATGTATTCGAAGGCATTATTACCCTTGATCTTCTCAACAACAATGGTAGCACCAGAGTTACGCACAGCGAAACGCTCACCTGCCGCACCACTGATGAAAGCATGACCAGAAGTGGCACCATAGAAACAAGTGTTTCCAACGATAACGTTTTCGTAAGACTTGAAGGCAGCGCCAGTTGGTGGCTTTATGACCAATCTACCACCAGAAAGACCCTTACCAACGTAGTCGTTAGCGTCACCCTCCAAGAAGAAAGTGACACCACTGGCCAAGAAGGCACCGAAGGACTGACCAGCAGAACCCTTAATGTTCACTACAACAGTATCCTGAGGCAAACCAAATTCACCAAATCTCTTGGAGATACGGTAAGATAAAGTAGCACCCAGTGCACGGTCGGTGTTGATGATCTCAGCATCAATTGTAACAGGCAAGCCTTTGTCCAAAGTAATTTCAGCCTCGTCCACCAACTTGTTATCCAAACGAACATGTAACTTATGATCTTGCTTCTTAACAAATCTTGTAGCAACACCCGGTCTGATGGAATGAGCTGGTGTCAAGATTGGAGACAAGTCAATATTACATGTCTTGGTGTTACGGTCCTCTCTGGCTTTCAACTTCTCAGAGTGGCCAACCATCTCATCGATGGTTCTGAAGCCAAGTCTGGCCATGATTTTTCTCAAATCATGGATCAAGTAGTAGAAGAAGTTGATGACATGCTCCGGGGCACCCTTGAATTTCTCTCTCAACTCTGGGTCTTGAGTAGCAATACCGACCGGACAAGAGTTCAAGTGGCACTTTCTCATCATAATACAACCCAAGGCAATCAGGGGAATTGTAGCAAGAGTAAATGACTCAGCACCCAAAAGGACGGCTACAGCAATATCGAAACCGGTTCTCAACTGACCATCAGTCTGAACGACAACGTTTCCTCTCAGGTCATTCAAAACCAAAGTCTGATGGGTCTCAGCCAAACCAAGCTCCCATGGAAGACCAGCGTATTTGATACCAGTCCATCTGGAGGCACCAGTACCACCATCATGACCAGAAATCAAGATATGATCAGCCTTGGCCTTAGCAACACCAGAGGCAACAATACCGACACCGACTTCAGAAACCAGCTTGACAGAAATGCCAGCTCTTGGGTTAGCACACTTCAAATCGTAAATTAACTGCTTCAAGTCTTCAATGGAGTAAATATCATGATGTGGTGGTGGAGAAATTAAACCAACGCCTGGGGTAGAGTGTCTTGTCTTTGCAATAGACTGAGAAACTTTGTGGCCTGGAAGTTCACCACCTTCACCTGGCTTCGCACCTTGTGCCATCTTAATTTGAATCTCATCAGCGTCGGACAAGTAGTGGGAAGTAACACCAAATCTGGCAGAAGCAACCTGTTTGATGGCAGATCTCATAGTGTCACCATTCTCATTAACAATGGAACGTTCAGAGTCCTCACCACCTTCACCACAGTTGGACTTGGCGCCCATTCTGTTCATAGCAACAGCCAGGGTGGAGTGAGCCTCCATGGAGATGGAACCGTAAGACATAGCACCCGAAGCGAAACGACGAGCAATGTCGGTCCAAGGCTCAACCTGATCCAACGGGATAGGAGTAGAGTTCTGGTAGTCCAACTCAAGTAAACCTCTCAAAGTACAATCTCTGATAGCTTCAAACTCCTTTTTGGCATACATGTCGAAGGCATGCTCGTTCTTGTTTCTGACAGCATCCTGCAAAGAGGCAATGGCTACAGGTTCGTTGACGTGCTTCGGACCACCATCTCTCCAGTGGTACTCACCTGACTCAGGAAGGCCGATTGGCTTCACAGTGGCTCTAGATGGATAACCTCTCTCGTGCAAAGAAAAAGCATCTTGAGCAATGTACTCGAAGGTAACACCTCTGATTCTGGATGCCGTACCATTGAAGCAGACATCAATGACCGAATTATCAATACCCAATGCCTCAAAGATCTGGGCACCCTTGTAAGAAGCCAAAGTCGAAATACCCATCTTAGACATGACTTTCAAGATACCACCATCAACGGCATGCTTATAATTCTCAATAATAGTCTCATCATCGATCTCTTCTCTGATCAAACCCTCGCGGTTCATTCTAACAAGGGTCTCCATAGCTAAGTATGGGAAGATAGCATCAGCGCCGTAACCAAGTAAGACACAGAAGTGGTGCACTTCTTTTGCCTCACCAGTCTCCAAGACCAAAGCAACCTTAGAACGCTGTTTTTGACGAATCAGATGGTGATGGATAGCACCAACGGCAAGAAGAGAAGAAATGGCAACTCTCTCAGCAGAGATGCTGCGGTCAGACAAGACGATGATTTGGTTCTCATTGTAGATGGCTTCGGAAGCCTCGTGAGTAATTCTCTCGATAGTGTCCATGTAACCAATCAAACCCTCCGACTTAGCAAAGGTGATATCAATGTCTGCAACAGACCAAGATGGAATGATCTTGGTAATGTTCTTTAAAGCTTGGAACTGTGTTGGCTTCATGATTGGAGATTCCAGAAGGAGTCTGTTACATTGATTAGCATTCATTTCAAGCAAGTTACCCTGTGGGCCGATGAAGCATTGCAAAGACATGACATTTGCTTCTCTGATCGGATCAATAGGTGGGTTTGTAACTTGTGCAAAGAGTTGTCTAAAGTAGTCGAACAATAAGACTGGGTTCTCATTCAAGCATGCAAGTGGAGCATCGTTACCCATGGAACCCAAAGCCTCTTTACCACCAAGAGCCATTGGAGCCAAGAGCAAAGAGAGTTGTTCGTATGTGTAACCGAATGCAAGAAGTCTCTGATCAGCTTGTGATGAGACAGAATCATCAAGATCAATATTGCTTCCAAGGGTGATATCTTTGGAGTCATACTTAGAGTACAAGTCATCGAACTTAATAACCTTGGCTAACCAAGACTTAAAGTCAAACTTAGATGAAATACCGGACTTCAATTGCTTGTCATCAACTATGATTCCCTTTTTTGTATCGACAAGAAGCATATGACCAGGCTCCAAACGGCCCTTCTCAATAACCAAATCATTACTGATTGGAATGACACCAACTTCTGAACCACAAATGATTCTATCATCAGAAGTGATGTAGTAACGGCATGGTCTCAAACCGTTTCTGTCAAGAGTAGCACCACAGTATCTTCCATCTGTAAAATTGAACAGAGCAGGACCATCCCATGGTTCCATCAAACAAGCTGCCCATTGATAGAACGCCTTCTTCTTTGAATCCATGTTTTGGTCATTCTCCCAAGCCTCTGGAACAAGCAGCATTACAGCCTCTGGAAGGGACAAAACGCCATTAATCACGAGCAATTCTAAAACGTTGTCGACAGCAGCAGAATCAGAACCACCTTCTTCAATGATTGGGTACAATCTGTCCAATTCTTCACCAAAGAAGGAAGATTCCATGACACCTTCTCTGGAGCGCATCCAATTTTTGTTACCTCTCAGTGTGTTGATTTCACCATTATGTGCAAGCCATCTCAGTGGTTGAGCTCTATCCCAAGATGGGAATGTGTTTGTAGAAAATCTGGAGTGGACAAGAGCAAAGTGAGATTCGTAGTCAGCGTTGTTCAAGTCATGGTAGTAGTTGTAAACCTGGGATGGAGTCAACTGGCCCTTGTAAACTATAAGTTTGTTGGACAATGAACAAATGTAGAACCAATTGTGCAATCCAATGGAATTTGTAGCCTGTTTTCTTAACAAGTATAATTGCTTTTGGAATTTCTTGTCGTGCTGCGCCTCAAACTCATCCAAAGACAAGTTTGTAACTCCCTCAAGCTCAGTCAAGACGACAATTGGCTGGAGAATGGTTGGTTCCCTCGACAATGCAGCTGCGCCAAGAATGCTAGAGTCATGTGGAACTTCTCGCCATGCCAGCACGGAAAGGCCCAAATTGGAAGCTATCTGTTCAAAAGTCTGTTTAGATTGTGCCAGCGTCGATGGGTCATTCTTGAAGAAGATGTTTCCAATGGCATACTGGCCCTCTTGCGGAATGTCAACGTTGTTTGTGTACTTGAATTCCTTTGTGAAGAAACGGTGACCAATACCCATGAGGATACCAGCACCATCACCGTTGCCGTCCGAGGAGACGGCACCACGGTGTGTCATGTTACAGAGCAAAAAGCGGGCATCCGAAACAATCTTATGTGATTGGTCACCCTTGATGTGGCAAACAAAGCCGACACCACAGGCATCTCTCTCGTACTCCGGGTCATAAAGCGCCTGCTTCACCGGCAAGGCGTTGGCCCATGATGTATTCTGCGGCGAGTCATCATACTCGTACACAGCGGTTGCGTTGTACGGCTCGTCGCTGAAGGTGTCTGCCATCTTGACTGGTTCTGATCGTGGACGGTTAGTGGGCTCCAGCTTCATGAGACAACCGTGGGTGGGCGCTTCGGCGATTTGACCAGCTACTGGCTCTTCTCGCAGCAGCGGCTAGAAGTATCAGGCAACACAGACAAACTAGAGGCTGTGCTGGCTGAGGAACGAGGAACGTGTGCACAAACTTACCGCAATCAATGGCTGAGCCGTGGCGTCTCTTCCCTGAATGTAGCAGCGTGTGGGTGCTGCAAGAGTCAAGACGGGACTTGGCTTGCGTTTTATAAGATACCCTCGAGAGATTTCTGTGCCAGCTGCCGCCGACCATAAAAATGGCGTTGCCCGGAGCAGGCCTGATAGCACCGACTGCGGTGGGGAAACGGGATCACGGAATCGAGTGCGAGCGCAGGGACAAGAAAGTCAAAGCGCCGGCACCAAAGTGGCACACTACGTCCTGTAACACAGCTGGCCCACGAGGCCGCAGGCCGGCCGGTAACCGGTGAGGTCTTAAGGCACGGTCACGGTGTCCTCCGAAATCCCACCCTCGACAAGACAGCGGGAAATCCCGTCCAGCGCCTGCCCTCCCTCCCCCAGGCAGCCAGGCCAGGCGCCCTTTTCCTTCTCTTTCTGGCCCCTATGTGGGGCCCGAAATCTGTGTCACGGTGTCATGCCCTCAGCCTGCGCGCTGAGCTGCCGGTGGAGCTTGGCGGGGTAGAAGCGCCTATCTAGGCAGAGGCGCGTCTGTGCGTGGCCCTCCCGGTGCCACTGTGCGTGATAAGCACGCGCGTTCAGCCAATAAGAGTCTCAGGATTACACAACCGCTGCATAAAAAACAGGTTCGCGCCTCTGAGTGCTTATGTCAGCAGAGAAAGTGCCAACTGTGCTGGCGTGCGCAGCACAGTTGGCAGCCACCTTGGCCCAGAGAGGAGTCCTCCCCAAACTGGGCGTCTGGACCGGGTCAGCTCGTCTGCCTCAGTCTCCAGAGTCTGGTTTTGGTGTGTCTTGGTTACCGCGGCGCTCAGCCGGGTCTCCCAGGTGGATCTTGTCTGCAGCCTTTTCGATCCGATCTTGCGCAGATCAAGGTGGTTGTGTGGAACAATAGATCTTATGTTTCGCTGGCACTGCGCCATATGCACCACCGCAAATGAACAAAACACAGTACTCAAACAGGAATGGTGCCAAATCTCGTAGATGCTACACGGTTAATCACGGAACCTACAATTCATTCAAGGTGGTCATAGAATGCGTCGGTATTACGGCGTTGTCAGGCGGGCTGTAGCGTGTTAGGGTGCTCTTTTCTTCCCGCATGCTTAACCCTCTAGCCAAAGAGAACACGGTTTTCCGGAAAAAAAAAAAAAAGAGACATCAACAGCAACAGTACACTGAACTTCACAGCTATCCACCTATCTCATCTCAGCTCCCTTAAAAAGCTATCATCAGGCTGCTGTCGCTCTTGAGATCTTACGCGGAAACATTCTTTCCCATTGGAGATGTAAAAAGACACTGATTTCGGAGCCGTGTTGTTGTATAACTTGGCCTCGATAATTTTATCCATATTTGATCCGTTCCCATAGCTATTGTCTTCCCAAAGGTCGAAGTGGGGGCCAGGATCATAACGTGGACCAAGCTCATCCCAAACCCAACGAGGTACAATCAGGTGAGGAAAATCAGGGTGATGGTGATCATTCTGATTCGGCCCGTCAATGACTCTGTAAGTCACGCCCATCTTACCGGTAACTGAATCGCTGATAGCCTCTGGGCGCTGAACACCATGGCAGTTATGTCGCTCAGGGTTGAATAATTCGAATTGGCTCGTGTTGGGGTTATACCACCAGTCATTGCATGTGTCGCCGTCTGTTGTTAAAAGTTTCTCTCCTTCAACAAAAACACTGGAAAACTTCACTGACGTAACAATTCGCTTCAAGTTGGCTGACTCTGGAAAGATTAGCGTATTAAGTTGAGATTCATCTGGATTTGTATGTCTAACAAATAGGGAATGCAAGTATGGAAATCCATATCTGTGGATCCAACTAAGTACTAAACATTCTTTATCCCCCTTCTCCTCATCCTCATGATCATATAGGTACGATGCATCAATCCCCAAAAGATCTATCCCTGCATCTTTTATCTCCCATTCAATTCCTCCCTGGAAAAATTTTGGATCAAACCGGATGGCACCGTAAAACTTAACTTCTCTCAATAAGTAAGATGTACTGAATATTACGCGAAGGAAATGCATTGGTAAAATAATACTGTGGGCCTTACTGTTGGGTAGGTGCTGAACGTTGTTTTCAATGGTGAGACTTCTTAAGACTCTTGTAGTACTTCTTCTGAATAGTGGTCTAGCATCGAAAGCTGGTGCATGTGCCACAACCTTCAGCTGTTCCAAGCAAGAACAATCAAAGTTTGGGAAAACTGAGTTCGGGGCATATGTGATATAATCCAACCTTTTGCAGCTGTGCAGTTTGATTTTCCAGGACGAGTCAGGTGGGCAAACTGTGGTTTTAATCCATTGAATGTATTCGGCATTTGCAAAATCTAAGTAACCAAGCAAAGCATCTGGGATCCCTTCAAAGCTGATATGAGAGAATTTGCAAGTCAATTGATCCATTACCAATCCCTTCAACGCATCTCGATCCTCAACTGATGTCAACGTCCTAAGTTTTGCATCAGCAGTGAGGCAATTCAAATTTCGAAGAGCAAGAGTAGAACCGCATGACTTCATAGAGGTCAACTCAATCTTTGGCACGCGTCCATAATAAGATACCTCTAAATGCCGTAAATAACATCCAGATATCCTCACAGGCTGGGCACGATTCGAGCCTTTTTCGGGGGTGATACGGACCCGAATACTGGTTAAAAAGTCACACAACTTATCGTGAGTCGGAGATATGTTCCAACAAGGTGACAGTCCATGGGAGGCACACATTGAATTGTGTTCAAGATTCAAATGGTGATCGTGAAGTGACTGCTCGTAGACGAACGCATGATATGGAGAGTTCATCGGAGTGTAGTACTGAGCACTGTGGTTTCTGCACCAATCAAACAAATTGTAGCATCGTTCCTCAGCTCTAGTTTGATGATACCAAACAATTGTATGTCTGTTGAAGAAAGAAGCCAGTTCCTGAGAGCCTGACTGGCTGAAAAAGTTCATCCTTGTCTCACGTTTCGTGATCTCCACTAATCTCAGTGGAGGAAGTCGGATGTCATGTTTGGCAACGTCTTGGAGTAGAATCTTGCGAATTCCAGATACTTGGAAGAATACCGGCTTCCCCTTGTTATCAGTGAGCAGTGCTACAACATCAAGGAAGCACTGGTGGGCATTGAGAATGCTGATGATGGAAATGGGGTCGAGGAGGATGAAGATCTCAGAAAGGACTTCTCTAGGAAGGTCTCTGATGGAGGCAAAAGTCATTGTGAAAAGAGTTGGCTTGTAAGTGCAGCTCTATGTCACAGTTAATGTACCACCAGCTCATGGCGATGCTTTAAAAGTAAAAAAGA
The DNA here is from genome assembly GCA_030557175.1 of Petasospora japonica. NCBI lineage: Eukaryota > Fungi > Ascomycota > Saccharomycetes > Phaffomycetales > Wickerhamomycetaceae > Petasospora > Petasospora japonica. The sequence continues at coordinate 51,916 of JAKTVL010000034.1, forward strand.
ACAAGATTGAAGACTGTTCGAATATCATTGATTACGAAGAGCCCTTATAGGAATAAACCCCTCAAGGCCCTCAAATTACAAAGCATACGAAATCGAGTAATCGTCTATCACATAGGCTTTCAGCACAATTATCGCACCATTTTCGAGCTCCTCTATGGGAATCCCTTGGTTTTGAGATCAACTGACAAATCTGGTGATCTCCACGGAAGTTCAAGGGTAACAGACAACCCATGAAAATGGTCCTCAGCCGAAACAGGGAATCTGCCGAAAATCGAAAATCGGAAAAAAAAGGCGTGATGACTCTCCTCCTTCCCATTATTCTACACAGACAAGACCCCTTAAATACTCACACAGAGTCCTCTCGGGATTCCAGCAACCATCTTCAACTGCAGAAACGCTATTTTCCTAGCCAGATTTCCGCTTGGTCTTAGCTGAACTCGTCAACTGGAGCTGATACTATAAGTCGCATTTACCGGCTCTAAGCTTCCCGTTACTCCACAAACCGCAACTTTTCATCCCTTCCCTTGCCTTCCCTTCCTCTTTCTAAGAAGGTATCCACACAATCAAAGGATTCATCAAGATACAGTCTCAATATGGTGCTTTGGTACAAAACCGTTCACGACTACAAATTCACCTTTGAGACAGCCACCCTCGCCTTCTTCAACAAATACCCGAACCCGTACGCCTCTCATGTCCAATCTGTCGATGTGCTGGACAGACAAGTCATTGATGGCAAATTACACACTACAAGGCTCATCAAGAAAGCAGGAAAGCTTCCTCGTTGGGTAAAGCCATTTTTGGGAAAGATCTCTCACTCATGGATTGTGGAGAACACCATTTTGGACCCTGTGAAGAAGGAGATGAAGTCATATCAGAGAAACTTGGACCATACGAGGATCATCAGAGTTGAAGAATACACTACTTACAAGTCCAATGAGGATAATACAATGACCAAAGTATACTTCAACGTAAAGTTCAGCTCAGGATTTAAAGGTTTCGGCGTCAAGGACAGAATTGAGGCGTGGTCACACACCAGATTTATTGAAAATATTAATAACACAAGGCTTGGAATGGCTTATGTTATGGAGAAATGCCAAGAACGTCGTACACAATATCAACAGCTCCAAAAAATAAAGCAAACTTGATGGTATCACGAGCGCCTTACGGCCAGCTTAGACCATGGCATTTCTTGATGGCATCCCTTCAAGGGCACCCTTATTTATTATGACCTTCTATTCTCCATTTGTTCTTGTATATTTATCTTAAGCTCATGTGATCTTAAAGAACTACGCAGCTGTAGATCCTTGGGTATTCAATGCGTTCTCCGTTATCAAAAGATTACCCTCTTGGATGGGACAAGTTGTAAGTAAGGTACTAGGGCCTGACCGACAAAGTGGAGCACTCTAACATTTGAAAGAGCCAAGCAGGAGCTAACTTCTTTAGATAATTAATAAATTATCGAAATGAGTAAAGAGATCAGCCAAATTTATATCAAATAAGGTAAAAACGAAATGGAGAAAAGAGAACCCTACCTTAGGACCGGATGAATAATTGTCAGTATCTTACTAACTAGTACTTCACCGTACCTTTTTTTTTGGAGATAAAATGTTAATTTCGAAGTAATAAACGTTAATGATTGGAATAGGCATCTCATGAGCTAATTATCAGATCGACTTTTTTTCTGAGGTAGCAAATTCCTAGAAACGCTTACTGTGTATTGATATCTGAGAAGTCAAAAACAAGGAGCTAATAATTTTTTCAGATTTTTGATAGAACCGTGGAGGTCTATAATGACTTTACTCTACAATGATACTTTAGATGTTTCCAGTGATTTGCACTTCTCCTAAACTCTAATATTCAGTGCGTTTTAGCCGAATTAATGTTCTTCATGCTTTTCATCAGAGGTGTCCGGGCTAACGGTCCGGATGTTTTGGATCTCAGATTATTGTTCTCTAACCTTTTGTGTGAATTAAGAGTAGCCCAGAATTGACAATTTCCTTCTCCACATCTTGACCTAGCCTTTCCTCTATCTCGAAGAGCTGGAAATTAATAGTGTCTTGACCCTCTTCCATTTCATCATCTTTCTCTAGTTGAATTTGCTTCCATCTCTAGATATTCCCAATGTTATGCTACTGAACCTGCCATCTAAGGTAGTGGCCTTTGTGCCTCACAAGAGATGCGGTTATTAACAGGTAAGCCTTGAGGTAGGAGCTGACTTTGTTCCAGAATCTCCAGCCAAGGCGGGACAGGAACGCTGTACGCGTAGACCCCCAAGGCCGTAAACGCACGCCTTGGCTTACAACCCGGGAAGCCACAAAACCACCTCCAAACCGACCTCAGGGCTTGGAACCTAAAGCAAGCTTGCTTCTAGCAAGACTAGAACTCCACATTATCTCTTTAGATATGAAAGTAGACCAGCGAAACTTTGTTAACTGATTCGCAACTGTCAGTGGTTAGCTCTATATGTAGATGAGTTGATGCATTCTTCTCTCTTTGGCCGTTCACCATGAGTCCGGGTCACACGTGATGGCTCAGCACAGAGCACCGGTCTATCTGGACTAGGCAATGCAGAATATAATAGACAATTAGAAGCTGGATGGCTGATAAGATATTGTCTCTTAGACTTTGTGGGTTTCTTAAGTGTACACTTCGAAAATTTGGTCTGGTGCTGACTCGCAAAAGTCAGTACCTTCGCCTTGCACTGTACTTTGCCTCTTATTCCCTTTCGAAAGGGATAAACAAAGCATATGGAGCTTGGGAAAAAGTACTAGCAAGCAGGGAAGAGTGCAAGAAAGCGACAAGGAGGCTGCTCCAAAAGTCGCGTTGTAGTCATAGCAGGAAGCTCAATCATATCACATTATTTGTAAAATTATTAATGGAAAAGTCAAGATAAAAAATCGGTTCTAAAAACACAAAAAACGCCTCAAAATCATATAAAACAAACATCTCCAGGATACGGACTCAGGCAAAACTAAGATCCCATCCAAGTCTTTTCACTATTTCGTACCAATCAACGCATCTAGTGCCAGATGGATCAATAAACCAAACCTGCTCCATAATCGTCTTTGCCCTTTCCAGATTTCTGAAACTGTATCTTTGAATAATATCTTGGAATCTTTCAAGCATCATTCGTCTATCTTTCTTCGTAGTACAATTCATACCGGCAATAAATAAGGGGAAACAAAGAGACGATTCCACGGGTGATTTTAAAACAACGTCTAAGCATTTTAAAAGTTCACAGAGAATGAATTGGGTTTCCAATGATGATGGGTTCAATCTTAAGACCGACTGGCGTAAATGCAGCTTGGCAGTTAATTGAAACAGTTCAAACAACGTCAATTGTAACTCCAGTTGATCTTCAGTGAAATCAAGTAAATCATCAGGATTCGGTTTAACGTTATTAATTTTGTTTTCCAGGGCAGATGCCTTCTGCATAATTTGTAACAAGGATGAGTATCTTGTATGTTTCTTAGTTGAATCAGGGGCAGAATCTGGCGTATCCAAACCAGGTATATCCCCAACTTCTGTATCATCTTTCTTGCCAGCATACTCATCATCATCATCATCATTCATGATGCCGTATCCAAGCGAATTTGAAGAGATCTTCAATAGTCTCTTAGTTTCGGTGGCCAGAGTGGAAATCTCACCAATGATATTGAATAAAGGTTTCACAATACCTTGTAGTGGATCAGCACCAAATCCAAAGTTGACAATCAAGTTGTCATAATCTTCAACAGAGAAATATGTACCTCTTTCACTTGTTGAGCTCGCCAATAAATCATGGTACGCAAAGCTTGAGATCATCATATGGTGCTCTTTATCGGCATTAAACTTGTATAACCCACCATGATCATTAATGACTTTCGCACTCCATTGTAAGAATACAGGCCATTTTCTAACGTCACCTTTACAAATCTCAGCAGCAGTCATGATGAGTAAATGAGCCAACCGTTGTAATGCTTCATCGTTAGTCTTGACTGGAGTTTTCTTAATATAGTCCAAAGATTTCTCCATATATTTTTCACCTTCGACTTCAAATTCACCACCTAAATGATAGCCCGAAAAAGCCAAGATGGAATAAAGGATACCAGGATTGACCATAGCCATAGGTAAGTACATTTTTTTATAATAATTTGATTCAGGAGGAACAATGGAAACCATGCTTGAGAGACGATTACGATAATAATCATAAAGTTTAACACCCATAGGATCCAGGTGAAGTTCTGGTGGTAATCCAGGAGATGCAGTGGGGGATGGCGTGTTCAAACTCAAGAAATCAAAGAATGGAGATCCTAATATGTTTTCAAAGTTCAAAATAGGTGATGTTGGAATGCGCATGATGGCTTGTGAAGCTGATACTGGTGGTTCTTCCTCTTTAGGTTCTTGGATATCATCAAGTTCAGTGATTTTATCTGAGTATTTGTTGATATTGTTACGGATGTTCTTCTCAAAGAAGGCATTAAACTCTGAGAAATGGTCATTCACAGCATCCCATTTTGGAGGAAGAGTCTGCTTACGTGTTGTTGCACCTGAAGGTGGAGGTGATGGAGAGTGTGTGCATCTTGTAGGAAAGTGTAAGAGATTGGCAGATACTGGAGTTTGTCCTGGAATTCTCGCCTCAGTATCTAACGGGTTGACGTCATCATCATCAAAGTCATTTGGCGCCTGTTGAATCGGTGAAGCAGAAGCTTGATGCTGCTTCTGTTGCTCACTAATCGCGGTATTTGGGGGCTGCTGGAAGGAGTTCTCAACGAAGAACGAGCTTTGGATACCGCCTTTTACCTTCTTCTCATGTGGTTTTTCCAGCTTCTTCTTCTTAGCGTTGCTCTCGTCTTCTTCAACTTTACGTTTCAGCTCCCGCACTGTCTCACTGGACATGTCTTCTGTAGCCCATACACAATTCTTCCCGAGACGTTTGCAGTCTGAGCAGACCGGACGTTCCTCAGTACATCGTTTCTTCCTGATCTTGCAAGTGATACATCCACCTTTAAACTTCTTCTTGGTGAAATGAAAGATCTTCGAGTCCGGAGGATGATTAACGTCCAAGTTGTGGATGATGGGCTGGTCCTCCACCTCGTCAGAGGTACTAATGCCACCTGTAAGAGACGAGCCACTAGTGGAAAGCGTCTTGCTGTCTGATGGCTTTGTTGGTTTCTTGGCCTCGAATGTGACAAGCATGGCTCAAAGATGGGCAGGGCAGTAGGGAGCGTGGCAGCGCGGAAGCTTGATCAAAGAGTAGCCAGTGTCGGGTAGAGCAAAATCAGAGGCCTCCTGAGAGAAGGCTTTTCTGGCGCTGAGGTGTTCGGCGTCGTCGATGCGCTGAGATTAAGCGTCGTGAGATGAGCTAGAGATATGTGGCACCAGCGTCCGTGGAAGCGCAGAAGAGCGGGCCCCGGTAGCTGTGAGGGAAAAGAGAAAGGGCGGCTGTGTGGGAGCGGCGAGTGCAAGAGGGAAGACCTCCTACCAGGGTTTGCGAAGTGAGGGAGAGGGTCTGCTGGGGAGAGATTCAGCGTCACTGTTTGGACCCTTTCACTGCTTGTAAAGTGCGCTAATCGCCTCTCTCGCGGTTACTGTCAGCTGCGGTGCTGGTTTCGCGAAAATTTGTGGGCGGTGGAGCCAGCCAAAGTGAGCTGGGCCCGCTGGTTGCGCCGGACCGTTCCGGGCTTGGGTTTCGGGGGTGCTCTGGGAAATTTATTCCCGATGCGTCTCTCTCTTCTCTGTTTTTCTTATACGAGGTTTTGTGCGGCTGAGGTGTCCTATCTTGGCGTTTGATTGGCTTCAGACATCCAAGGACCGTGAAGCTGGCTGGTGCTGAACCAGCTGGAAACGGCTTTATACGGGGGATGTGTACAGAGGTCTTATGTCCACCAAGCGAAGCACCACCCCTTGAACAGGTGCCCGGCACTCTTGCTATCATTCTATAGAGAGTCTCTTTTTGGTCAACTGCTTCTTGGAGTCTAGCGAGTTGTGCCCTGATACAAACTTCACGTCTTCAATCTGTAAACACAGTATTTCCGGTGCCGCGCCCCCCTATCGGGCTTCCCTTGGCCCCACCAACGGCGTTATCAATATAGAATACGTCTTGGCATTTTAGGTATGTGTGTGGGGGAGCGGAGCTTACGAGACGGGCATTCTGTTAGACTCGAGAAAAACACATTGCCTAAAAGAGCTACACTATTGGCTTATCTATGCTGTATAATTAAAAAACACAAGGCAGGCAATAAATTAAGCCGCGTGATTACAGAAATCAATTGCTCAAACAGAGCAGTAACCGCCATCAACCTTGATGTCAGTACCAGTGGTGTATGTTGAAGCGTCAGAGGCAAGGTACAGGTAAGCACCAACAAGTTCCTGTGGAAGACCCTCTCTGCCCATTGGAATAAGGGACCACCATTTAGCACGAACTTCATCTGGAAGAACATCAGCGACACCAGAGTCAATGTATCCTGGGGAAACGGTGTTGACACGAGCAAAGCCGGCCCATTCAACAGCCAAGGAACGACCCATATGGACACAACCAGCCTTTGCAACATTGTAGGCGGTCTGATAGTTTGGGACATTGACAATATGACCAGACATTGAAGCAGTAATAATGAACGAACCGGACCCCTGGGCCTTGAAGATAGCGCCCACAGATTTAGCACAGTAGTAAATAGCGTTGAGGTCAACATCGATAATCCTTCTCCACTTTTCCGGGCCACGAGCATTGGTCTCCTCGTTCAAAATGGCACCATCTGTCCAGATAATGCCTGCATTGGCCACAAAGACATCGATCGTGCCAAATTCGGACTCAATTTGGCGGATAGCCTTGTCTACCTCGTCACCCTTGCTCACGTCTACAAAGTATGCAGCCGTCTTGATCCCGTACTCGGCAGAAAGCTTTTTTGCGCTCTGTTGCGCAAGCTCAACCTGGTAGTCAATGATGGCAACAGATGCACCAGCCTGGGCATAACAGTCAGCCACGGCGTACCCAATTCCTCTGGCTCCTCCTGTCACCACCGCAGTCTTTCCTTCCAACGAGAAGTTATCGAAAATATTCTTCTTCAGCTTTGGGGCACGCCACGGCAGCGGCTGCTTAAAGTCGTCCGAGATGTAGGAGGTGAACTCTCCGCCCGTCATTAATTCGTCCTCGTTCTGCCGAGCCAACAAAGACCGAAGGAAAGGCGAAATTGCTGGAGAGCATGGCCTCTTATATAGGTGGTGCCGCACACCTAAAACGAAAACACAGCGAGAAACTCGGAGAGTTGGGAAACATTGCTTTTTTCTGGGGAATACGCGCCGTGTTGCATGTAGGGAGGGAGAAAATCACTAAACACCAGTACTAATTAATGGCCCTCAGCGTGCCTCATAAAAGTCTCTCTCCAACCAAGAGAAAAGAAACAAGAACTGTATGCTTATCGCAAACGCCTAGTGCCGAACATTAGCCGGCGCGCGTTCTAATTTTACACACAGGACATGATCTAGAATCCATGATCAGCAGCGGGAGATCGCTTTATTCACCGCGCCGACTTCAACCCACATGCATATCAAAACATTGGTGGAAGTCTGAACCGCGACCTTTAACTTCCATTATACAGTTGTTAAGCCACAGGGAAGACAGCGTTCTTCAATGTAAGCAACGTGTTCTTCGTCTCTTGTTCCTCCTTAGAGTCCTTACCGTCCTTCTCCCTCTTGTTGATAGACACGAGCAGCTTGTCGATGCCAGTCTTCAAGACTTCCTTTGTTTCATTGCTCAAGACAACCTCATCAAACTCCAGCAACTTGACAATTATGAGAGAGCTGATGGAAATGATGTCCCCTCTCAATCCGTTCTGAACAACGGCAGTGAGGATCTCATTATAATCCACATTCTTCAGCACGGCATGGTTCAAAGTCAGCTTGTACAATATTTCAAATGCGTTCTTCCTCACCTCTAGCGCCTTATCAATCTTGTGCTTAAATGGACCAATCTGAATAATCTCTTGATACTCCTTTCTCACGGCCAGCTCACCATAAACACTTGGCAAGATCTGTGGTAAGTACGGAATAAGAGCGTTGAACTGATTATTGAGTGCAGTCATCAAAGTAATGATGGAAACTTGCTTGACTTCCAAATCCTCCACTGATATCTTACTGAAGGCCTGGAGTAGCAAAGATTCAATCAAATCAGGAGAAACAATGTTGTCATAAGCCAAGATAAACTTTACTGCGGCAACCATAGTGTAAACCATTGTCTCTGAATCACTGTTCAACAAGTCAGAAACCTTCGTGTAGAAGAAATGTGTATCGTTGTTGTTAACCAACACTAAACCGACGCAATGAGAAACAACTCTGATAAAGTTCTCATCAATAGCAGCTTGAGATTCAACAACTGTAATCAACACATCCCAAATATTGCTATAGGATTCATGTTGTAGGTCCTTATCTTTCAACAATACTTGTTTCAATGAAGTGAGTAACAAGTATCGATTTTCATCAGCTCTGATCTTGCGTAAAAACTCGGGCAAATAAACAGAGCTGTTTCTGGAAATGATCTTTCCAATGGTCTCGGCAGCTATGATTTTATTTTCCTCATCATTAAAGAAAGCCATCAACCGTTCAACAGAGATTGACAAGTCAATAGATTCACCAACATAGCCTAATAATTTAAGGTTAAAGGAAACCCTTTCACCAGCTAGTAGTTCTTGCTCTCTTATAGTAACGTAATTACCAAGCTTCTCATAAACAATAACGTTAGCAAGAATTTTGATGTTTCTCGGGTTTTCGATATTAGATTCCAGAGTTGGAATCAATTCAGATCCAATCTTCTTGGAAACACCTAACAATGCATTTTCATCAACGTCATCAGTAGAGGACGCTCTACTGAAGACGGAAAGAAGGACAGACTTTTCAACATCCAGATGAGAAAGAATACGCAAAATCTGAGACTGGTGACTATCCTTATTGAACCATTTCAATAACAATTCAGCAACAGAGGCATCAATAGGCACGACCGAAGAAATGCTAACCAATGATTCAATAACAGAAGAAAAATATTTCGGATTTTGCAATAGCATTTTGTACGAAACAATGATCTGTTCCATCGATGGAGAATGGATTTTTTCACCATAATTATCAGCATATTGAGTAATGGAGTCAATAGTGCTGAGAACAATTGGCTCATATCTCAAAGTCTCACCAAATAAGGACAAAACTTCAGAGAGTTTCGGTGTTGGAAGAGTTTTCAATTTACCCAAGCCTTCAATTGCAGCACTTCTAATTCCACTATCATTCTTGTTTGAAGAAGCAATAAGAATGATGGATTCAACAAGGGTTTCATTATAAGTCAAATCCAGTAAATCAATAGATGTTCCAATAGAGTTGGTGATACTGATGTGGTTCTTGCTGTTAAGACCAATGTTGATAGTGTCAATGATGTAAAAAAATTCAGAACCAAAGAAATCAAGACTATTATTTCTCAACACTGCAGAATAGAACTTCAACAAGTCCAGGTTAATACCGAAATTATGCTCTCTAATACAAACCAATAAAGGTATCAAATCCTCATTGAGTTTGTTGAATTTTTGGAAGAAGTTCAACAATTCGTTGTACTTGTTGGATGTATTTGCTTTCGTACCATTCAACTCCTTGATGAACTTGGAAACAATTTGTGCCCTGTATTTATCTAACCAAGAGATTGGGTCTTCAGAATCTTGCATCTCAACATCTGAACTCTTTCTCTTACGCAATGACCTTTGACCGTGTCCTCTCATTGAGGCCTGGACAATGGCATCCAGTGTGTGGATGTTCTCAAAAGAAACAGCATCAGAGGAGTCTGAAACGGTCTTTAAGACAGACTCAAATATACCAGACGTGTAGACCTTCAACAGAGTAGAAGGGAAGTTCTTGATAACTGTAGCACAAAGCTTGGATGATTGCTTACGGAGCTTCCAAGTGTTGTCATCACTTTCATTGTCATCATACTCGCCATCAGAGTATTCATCATCAGAGTATTCATCTTCATCATCTTCATCCATAACATTGTTGTATGGGTCATAAACAAGAAATTTTCGAATAATTTGGAAAATCTGGTCCACGTATACAGAGGCAGGCGTGCCAATGGTTAGTAGGGAATCAAGCAACTGCAAAGCCTCATAGCGAACGTCATCTATCTTGGTCTGGTCATCGTTTAGTTCGTCATCATCCAAGTACAAATGGCTCGTGGCAAATTTGAAGAGCTGGTCCACGTATGGTGTGAAACGGGAAATATCGCTCTTTGCCAACGTAATGTATATCAACAAGGATAACGTGGTCTTGGTGTAGTCAGCGCCCTGCTCCTCATCAATAAGCTCAAGGAGGTGCTTAAACTGAGAATCCGAAATGTGAGGAGAGAGGAACCCTAAACAAGAAATTGACTTTTTGCCAACAATATTTTCACAGTGGAACACAGTATTGATAAGAGCGGTGTAGATGTTCGTCAATTGGGCCTCCGGAATGGTGGTTCCAAGGTTCTTGACGAGTTCGGCGAGGATCTCTATGGCGTCGAGAGTGTCCGCCTTTCTCGAGACACCAACAAGTGACGGGAGTAAAGTGTCGACGATACGTGCACCAGTAGACGCATGTTTCAGATTGATATTGCGGAGAACTTCGCCTGTAGCCATTGTCTGGATCGAGGTGGTGATGGAGTTGGTGCGGGCTTGGGAGTTGTTGAGCTCAGTCAACACTGAGAGGATCTGCTCATCCGAGAGGGAGCCAACGAGCGGCTCAAAGCATCTTAGAGCCTGGTTCTGAACATCAGGGTTGGGATCCCGTAGTGCCTCAAGGAGTAATTGTGAGATCTTTGTGGAATAGGAGCCGACGTTGTGAATGATGAGGGCATGCTCCAGAAGCATTTTGCGGAGGTCGCTGAGGGCCATGAAACGCAAGTCCGGGTCCACATCGCGGTACTTGCGGTGGATGTCCGTGAACTTGGAGTCTGCACTGGAGAAGTCGGTGGACATTATCGACTGGGTGCCCTTTTAAGCTGTTATGGCCGGCTTATATAGGTGTGTTTGTTGTGTTGCAGGAGGCAATTCAGACGAAAGATCAGTGGCGCGCTTGGAAGTTTTCATCGCCAGAAGAAGCACCTGGCTTTCCCACACAAACCACTGGACGCCATACCATAACTGCAGAAATGGTGAGTTTCTCTTCTCAAATGACCAAATTAATGTCTATGCTAACAGCAGCCTCAAGAGCAAGCAGTTTATCTCCGTCATTAGCGCAGGCCGTGCGCACGATGCTGACATCTACTCTGTCGTGGTGAGCAGACCCTACACCATCACGGCTTCTGGCGACGGTTATCTCAAATTCTGGCCAAACGAAGTGACTGAGACCGATAATGCTAAGGCAAAGGTAACCAGTGTGTTTGTCCACAAGACAGGGCTGCATCATGTTGATGTTTTTGAAGATACCATCGAAGCAGAGAAGGTGATAATTGTGGCAACAGTGTCATTTAGCGGTGAGATCTTCCTCTTGAGCATCAATAAAGATGGCTCTATAGAACCAATTGAAGATGCTACGTTTTCTACAGAGAAGAAGGACTCCTTTTGGGCTATCAGATGGCTCAAAGATCTTGATGGGAAACAACACAGAATCGCTGCCACACAGGCTACAGGGACAACAAAAATATGGAACTTCACCTACCACACATCCACAAAAAAACCAGAATTTACACTTCACGGATCAATCAGTGCGCAATCAAGATCATTTGCTACATGTATTGACCTTTCTTCAGCCCAGGGTCTTCTCGCCACAGGCTTCCAGAATGGCGATGTTGTGCTAACGCACATCGAAACATCTAAACCAGTTTACACTTTCCACAACTTTGGTCTTAAAGGTTCAGCTCAATCGTCTTCGGCAATTCGTTCAGTGAAGTTCTCACCTTTAGGGAAGCTCCTGGCTGTTGGATCAGATTCTGGTTCTTATGGAACTGTCACTCTTTATGATACGGTGTACGGAGAGAACATTGGTTCATTCACCATTCCCACGCACTCTACAAATGTCTCTGTAGGTGCATATGCACATGATGGATGGGTGTTTGAGATTGATTTCAATGAGAGTGGAGAGTCTATTGTGACCGCAGGATACGATGGTAAAGTGCGTGTTTGGAATGTCAAAACAAGGGAAAGAGAAGCTACTCTGTCTCTTTCTTCAACTGATGTGAATGATGAGGACATTGTCAATGAGGATGACGGTGTTTGCTCTGCGATCGGTGTAAAGTTCATCAAGAAGGGAATTAGAGGCGGAGCTGGTGCTGATAGAAATGATGGTTTAGTGGTTGTTTCTTTAGATAGAGGTATTCGTTGGTACAGAGAAGCTGGCGGCGTGTGATGCTATGAGTGGTCTCAAAGACGAAGACTGGATTAAGCTAATTACTATTCATTATTAAGCGTCTCATCGTTAATATATTTAATCATCCTCCATATCAGTATCGTCTGCTTCCCGTCTCTCACCAAGGCTGTTCATTCCAAGCTGAGGGTTTACTAAGTATATAGACCCTTGAGGTGTAGTGAATCTTGATGTTGGACTGTCATCACCCAGAAATCGAAGCTCCCCATCAGATTGGTCATCTTCACCGCTATTCTCTAGGCCACTACTGCCGAGGAAGGGTGGAGTTTGTCCTTGACTGCTCAAACCAAACTCACCAAGAGGGTACTTTTTTTCCAAGCTGTCATGGACACTGTGACTAAGCATAGAAGAAGACTTGTTGTTAACAATAATATCATCATGTTCAACTTCTTGACACAATGCCACAATATCCTCCTTACATAATTCCCTGAATTGTCTTGTTTGCACAATCTTACCCCAGTTGTAGAAGCAGAACCGCGAGGCGTTATGAGCCATCACTTGTTCCCCAACAAGTCTTGATCTTGACCAAATCTTCAGCACATTTTTGATCCTGAACCCCTGTGAATAAATCGACTGAATGCATAATGATCTCAGGCGAGGTAAATCATAGATATTTGCAAGTATTAATAAGCCCGTCATTGTCTCCGCGTCTTTGTGGACTAGCTGGTCAGTGTAGAGATATTCAAGAAGAGCAGCAAGCCATCCAACAGGCTCCGGGATAAACATGGTGTTTGTTTGTGATTCAGACATACCACTTAATATGATTCTCCGGAAATGAGGCCAACGTGCCAAAAGAATGATGGAATGAACCGGAATCGGTTTAGATTTCATAAATGTGTCTCTGTTAACTGTAAATGGGGCATCAAGCTCAGTTCTTTCAATAAACTTAGAATTTAAAGACGGACGCTCCTCGCCTTCAATTCCAATAATCTTGAAATCACTAAATTCTTCACGGAATAAGAGCTTTGCCAAGTCCGCCACCACGCCTCCTTGGGAGTTATTATCAGTTAGTGATTCGCTAATTCCGAGATCAGCAAGCCCCAGTTTCACCACATCTGATAGCCTGTAATCGAAGGAGTTATCATTTGTATCACTATCAAGAGGGTATCCAATCATGTATAACTCTCCATTGTTGACAAATGTATGGCGCCATCGATATCCCATTAAAGGTTTGAATGAGCCCCTCAGAACCGACTGCCATCTCAAGCTCTTGAGGTCATAAAGCCCAATACATGGTTCCACCTTCTCAAAAGTCCACATTGGAACCACAACGTCCAATAACAGAGACTCGTTCATAGTGGGTATATATATATGATCGCCTTCAAGTTTCGGTAAATCATTCATTAAGATCGACCCCGTTGTGTTCGTGAGGAGGTCGAAGTACGATATCTCTGTCGCGTGTGCCATGTCCATTGTGAAGCCTCCAAAAGCCCAGATCTTGTTATCGAAGAAAGCAATGGAGTGATCGAATCTGCTTATGAATGTGCGTGGCCCATCCCATTCTCCAGTGGAAATATTATAACAGTAGAGATCGTCCAAAGGGACAATGTCGTCATGGATTTGTCCGCCTGAGATGAACATCTTGGTGCCGTCTGCGGAGAGACATGCAGCATGTCTCGATCTCTGAGGCGGTTTGGCACCAAGCACCGGCGCAGTGCGCCAGCAGGACTTGCTGACGTTATATATGATTAGATCGTCATCACTGTGATCACTGGATGCCGTCGTAGAGTCTTCAGAGATGCCTCCATAGATAAGAATATCATCGCCCCCGATACCCAGTGCAGAGTGGCCCTCGCGGTAAACGTGGTGCTTGCGAGTGCTCCACTGTAACGTCTCGAGGTTCATGATGTACACATTACTGTCCACTGCCACAGGTTAGTTCTACTAGCGTCTCACATCACAAACGACAAAGGGTAGAAACATACCTCGATCATCCTCGTCAAACCCGCCAAAGAGGAACAGTTTTCCGTCTTTGGTCACTGCGGAAGAGGACTTGACTCTGGCAAAAGGCTGTGTGCCCTGTGCCTTCACAACCTCGAACTTCGCCCGGTTGCGCTCCGATGCCGCTGCCATTGCCCCACTCATCCTGGGTCAAAGTCGCCTGGCCTTCGCATCACCTGTCCCAGATGGCTTGAGAAGCCCTTGTGCACCAGGTACAAGATGGGGCAAGGAGCGGTGTGGCAGGAGCCCGCAGAGGCAGGACCCGGATGTTGTGTTCCGAGGAAACAAGTCACGTGGCCATCATGAATAAGAGCGACGTTACAGTCACGTGATAAGACAGAGTAAGAAACACCCGTACACCAAATGTGCCTCCTTTTTCCGGCCACAGCCCCGTGCGCGGCTGGGCCTCGGCCTAGTGCGTGTGGTACGGGCCGCATAGCTGCTCTTTTTTTTTTTGGCCGACAGCGGGAAAAGAAAAAAAAGCAGCGTTGGGTTAAAGACTCGCCACTAACGCCTCTTCAAACTCTCCAACCCACCCCCAACTCTGCATTTAAAACTCTCTGTTTCCTTGCTGAAAGGTTAAATACTACTCACACGTGTATTTGCCTGAGGAAACTAGATTTTAAATCGCTACCCACCCTCTTCTTTCTCCCACTCTTTTTTGAAGCCAGCTGGCCCCTTGGTTTCCCATACAAAGGACCCACTGAACCACCAACTCGCTGCTAATCAGTTGAAAGAGCAAAGAACTGTGCCTGACTGTCCTTGAAACCGACACGCCATCCACACCCAACACAAACAACAACACTTTTATTGCAGACTTGAGCGAGCTTTTGGCTAAGTTATCGTTCGTCTTGCATTCACGCCCCCTACGTTTTCTTCTCCTGACACTTGCTACACATCTGTCAAGGGCTTTGAAAGCTATTTGAAACATCTTTGTTGACTGTTTTATCACTTGCCCCCAAGATGGCTTCTGTCTACGGCTACCACCACTACGCGGGTGATGCCATGCAACAGCGCCGCCACCAACATCAGCATCACCGCTCTGCGGGCTACTTCAGTGCAACACCAGTGAATGAGGCCTATGTCGACGCGTATGCTCAGCCAATGAACGCCCACTACGCGTATCATAACGGCTTCCTCGCTCCACAGCCACCCTCACAGGCTTACTATGCCCCACCTCCACCTCTGCCACAGCAGCAGGAACGCCAGTCGAAACAGGCCCAACCAGTCACTGGTGGTGTCTCCTCCGTCCTTGACTACGACCTGGAGATCATGTCCAAGTTCCTCGCTTACTTGGGCTTCAGGCTCTTTGCCAGGGCCGACACCGATAACATGGGATTCATTGCTTCTCTCAAGTCGGTCCTTAGTGCTGTCAGATTGCCGCTCTCTTCTCTTATCCTTGCTGGTTACTACTTGCTACAGAAGTACGAGAAGGAGTCTTTGTCCTTTGCTAACAACACCGATGACAACATCTTCCAGACCGTTGTCTTATCCCTGGTGCTTGCTAACAAAGCCAACGATGACAACACTTTTACCAACAAGTCCTGGTCGGATGCTACTGGACTCAACATTCGTATCATCAATTCTATCGAGGCCAACTGGCTAGCCCTTTTGTCCTGGAGATTGCATGATGTTGATATGTCCCGCTACAACGAGCTTCATGTCCAGTTCACTAAGTACACCCAGAATATTGAGGCACATCATCACAAGATGCACATGCAACACCATCACGAGGTGGCCATGGCTTCTCAGCAGCAGTACCCAAGGGAGCCGATCTCTCCGATCTTATCCGACAGATCGGAATTTTCTCCAAGATATGATATTGGTCAGTTCCAACCACAGCCATGGAACTATGAGTTCCAGTCTGCTGGTTTTGAGCCACATCCGCACCATGCAATGAGATATGGTCATAACAAGAACTACTCCTTGCATCTGGAGCCTGAGTACTGTGCTAGAACTGGCTCTTACCAAAAGAACATGTATTGTTCTTGCAGATTCTGCTCCAGTCCATCAAGACCTGTTGACTGGACCTACAGCACTGCAGTTTGCTAAAAAAAATTATATATATGGGGTGTTTTCATGCACGTGGCGATGGAGTTTTATTTTGTTTCACACATTTTTCTATGATTATTTGAACTCAACACATACATTTTATGCAAAAAAACCACAAAACAAACCAAAAAAACGAGCCAACCTAAAAGTTTTCTGATTTTTTCTTGTTATTTTTTTTCCTTTTGTTGAATCCTCCTTTATTATTGTTGTCTTACTGAAATCTTGTTTCTGGTTCCTCTCATTCGCTTCTTGGAATTTTTTTACATATTATCCATATTGAACGTTTTGTTCTTTGGATGAAGTGCTACTTATATACATGGCAAGATTGCCTTAATACTATGTTTACCTGCTGTGACCTTTTGCGTTTATGGTCTAATTTTTTTTTGTGTTCATATACTTAGTCATGATGGCTTTGTAGATTAGGATTTCATTTGAATGCAGTTCATTAATAGGTTAAGTATATATTCATTGGCTTGACATGTCGTTCTCATCTAACATTGAGATCTCCTGGATACGTAACGGTGCTCCAAGTTGTGACGATGGCGGCTCAACTTCGTTACTAGCAGCCAATGATCTTCTCATGCCAGAAGGTTTCAAACTTTTCGATGTCAAAGACATCCGCTTCTTAGAGGATGCAAATGCTTGTTCTAACTGTGAGAAACTCTGATTTATAGATTCATCTTGAATGCTGTCCTTTGAAGTCATATCAAGATTATCTGTGCTCTTTGCCAAGTCATCCATGTTCACGTCAGAATCATCTTCAGCATCCACGGAAGAGTCAGGTACATCCCATCTCACTTTCTTGGTTTGCTTTACTTTATTCTTTGGTGCAGGAGAATTCGCCTTGACTATCTTAGAATGGCTATTAGGTGGACGTCCAATTGAAAGACGTGTTGAAGGAGAGAGTTTGAATGGTGATGAGGGTCTGGGACGAGCAACTCTTCTTATTGGTGAGGTTGGAATCCTGATCTCTGAGGAAACATCATTCTGTCTTTGGGAGGCGAATCTCTCATATTTGTAATCAATATCTAACAAATCATCAATACACTTGTCAAAGCCCTTATAGAAGTCTTGAATGGTAAAATTAAATTCGCCTTTCAGGAGGTCAAGATCAGTGATACTGGACTTGAGATACTCAATATGCGCGACAAGCTTCAATAACTGGGAAGACACAAATCTGAAGTTTCCGTTAAACTCGTCCGATTCTATCAGTCTGTCATGGGTCACTGAAGCATTAAAGAGAATAGTCTTTTCGAGAGAATCTTTTATCAATGACACCATAGTATCAAGTGTAAGTTTATCATAATCAGTCCAACCTTCAAGCTCAGTAAGTTTGCGAATGGCGCCATTTGTGGAATTTGATAAGATATGATCGAGCTCTGATTCCTCTTGGTACAGTTTCTCCAGTTCAGAAATCTTTATTGTGAGTTTCTCGACAAGGTCCGAGAGCACAGAATGAGCTTGCTCAAATTCAGAAGGTGTTTCGTGAAGCTCCTCAAATGTTGTAAGGTACCCATTGAGTTCCACTCGTTGCCGTATGAGTAGTTGTCTTTTGCAAAGTATTAACGACTTCTTGAGTTTGAGAGTTTCAAACTTTTTTGTGTTAAGATTCTGCTTCAAATTATCAACGAACTCCAGAATTCCAATCGATACACGGTCTCTCTTTTGTTTTTGGCGATGAAGAACTTCCTGGATCTTCGTCTTCTCCCTCGATCTTAATTCTTCAATCTCAGCCTTCTGTTCGGTAATCATCTTCAAATATGATCCGACATGACGATTCAAACTGTGTTGGTTCCGTATCACTTTTGTCTTAATTTCCTTAGCTCTGTCAGCATATTTCAATGTGTTCAACGTTTCATCATAATGAACACTTGATGGACTAATGCATACAATCATGACAGTTTTACAATTACCACCAAGAGAGAACTTTAATAACCTTGTCAACTTTGAGTCACGGTATGGAACGTGGTGCTTTCTTCTCACATCACATAAGGCATTAATGCAATTTCCCAATGCTAATAACGATTTGTTGATATTGGCACCTTCTTGTAGGCGATCACCGCGGTTTTTCGTAGCAGCAGCTCTTTCACTTCCTGCTAAGTCAATAATGGATAAGGTGGCAAATGTATGATCTTCTCTGATATCTGCGGTTCGGTTCTTTTGCGTTACGTTAATCTGAAGAACTGCATGCGATCTTGACGATGTCGCATTAGCTTCAGTCGGTGAGCTAGTTCGGTTTCCATTTCCAATGATGATCATGTCCATAACGTCTTCAACAGATTTAGGTTTGTGGGTAGATAGATTTGATACACTGATCCTTTTGTTAGCATCTTCTCGTAATGTAAGCAGCTTCCCGCCACTATCAGGCTGCATTAAATCTCGGATGGTTTCATTGTAGATTTCCAAATATGAGAGAGAGACGTCAATATTTTTGGTATCTTTCAAATCTTCGATCTTTTCAAAAAGTTCCTTCATGGTCAAGAAAATGATACCTGGACGGTCAATTGTTCCACTGATGGTGTGTGTCTTTCCACATCCTGTGGCGCCATAGGCAAACACTGTGGAATTAAACCCGTCAAGCACACTATCTAATAATGGTCTCGTTGTGTTATGGTAAACATCCTCTTGAGTTGCAGCCTCGTCAAATAACTTGTCAAACACGAAGCGGTGTTCTTTGAAACGAGTTGTGCGTTTACCATGTGGGAAAACGTTCCTGGAGATCTTCGTCAATGGGTTGTTCTCTGGTGGATCAAAGATCAACATGCGGTCGTCTACAACGTCCACAATCTTGCGAATACCTTTCGGGGAATACCTCTTTGGTGTTAATATGTTCTCCTTGTTCGATTGTAGACTGTCGAAGCTTAATGCTCCATCACCAAGGAAGATGCTGTCGTCCTGCTTCTTTACAAGATGCGCTGATTCCGAGGGTGTGAAGGGCCGTACTCGCACTGCAACGGTGATAGATGATTCTCGTTCTGCCGCCATGTTGCAACAAATAGAACTTCTGATCAGTGAGGGCGGTTCGTGAAGTTAGCGCTGTGGATCAGCAGCTGTGAGAGCCGTGCTGCTTGATCTCGATGTTTTCACAGGTAATGAGATGCAATAGGGAGAGAGGTTTGCAACAAAAAAAAATATGGGCCAGACACGCGATTAAACTCTTGCAAAAACACTGAATTGCTTCCTTCTGCAGTAAAATACCCGGCTCGAGATGCCGCTTTATTGCAAAGTCGTTACTATCCCCTACCTGTTCCAAAGGCTTCATCTTTACCGCGCATGAAATCAAAACAAACAATTACATAAGCTGGAGCGAAAATTACTCTTTCAGGTCGCGTTTCGGAAGGAAAGTAGCTACATCTCGGAGGCCTAACGCCCAACAACTAACTCACAGGTCATAGATGCTTCTTTCTAATTCCTCTCTTATACTCTCATGATATTCTTAATCTCATAAAGTAAACCTTAATTGGCCAATTTAACCTCATCTGGTCAATACTGGCAAGCTAACGACCCTATGGATTATGGAGGAGAGCTTGGTCGTTTAGCACCATGCCAATACAAAGGGTATCATTGATGCTTTGATATTTCTCTTTATCATTACCTTAATCCTTTCCAAAGTACACCAGTACCGTCACTGAATGAAAAAAATACTACAGAGATTACATGCCCCGCCAAAATTAGAAATAGTTGGCTCAGTAAATAGGCCTACGCTTCATTAACAAGCTATTTTTTATGCTCCACAGCTTCAAGGTCAATGGCTTCATGAGGTACCCGGCCAAGAAAAACAGTAACATAATAGGAAGATGAGACATCTGAACCCTGGAGCCCTGATTTCAAAAACGCTGAAATGCCGAGAAGTGTAATCTTCAGACTTCACGTCTTTTTTTGTCTCTCTTGGTATGGTACGGTGTCACTAGAAAGGATTGAATCGAGAATTTTTCTCGGATGTTGGGATACAGTTGAGATATTATTAATTAAGGAAATAAAGGGGGAATTTGGCTTATGAGCGGAAGTGAGGCGTCTGCCTAGCTTTTATCATACGTGGGAACGCCCATGCTGGCACCTTATGTACAAACTATATGGATCTGTTCCGATTGACAATTCGCCTAGCATAGAAACTTATATGGAAGGGCACAAGAAATATTGCAGACTATTTGGGAATCATTAAAGTTAGAAAAAATACTTATATCAGTCCTTACCAATTGGGAATAAGGTGTGAATATATTTCTTAGCAAGCCCGAGTTGGGTAACTTACAGCATGCACTAACGCTATGGCCAAAAATACAAAAACTACTTAGCTATGGTGCCCAAATTCTCCATCACACCCGGAATTTCACTGATTGCGTTAATCCACTTGTTGACAGCAGGCCACTCAGACAGATCCAATTTGACCATCGAAGATGCTTTGACCCATGGGAACGCAGAGATATCCGCGATGTTCAAATGATCACCAACAAGCCAACCGTTGTTCTCGGTCAATCTGCGTTCGTAAACATCCAAGACGCGTCTGACTTCCTCTAAATACCTCTCCTTACAGAAGGGAATTTCCACAGGAAGGAATAAGTGATAAAACCCAGCTTCGGCCGCATAAGGAGAATGTGAAGCAACTTGGAAGATCAACCACTGCTGCTGTTCATAATAGATATCACCATCAGTTGGTCCGTAGGAGAAGCTTCTCTCAGTGTCAAACTTGTCTGCCAAATATTGCAAGATGGCACCAGACTCAAAGATTGTAGTGATCTTACCATCTTGGTCAACATCAGACAACACTGGAAGACGCCCAATAGGGTTGAGCTTCAAAAACCATTCCGACTTTTGTTCAGTAGCCTTTCTGTCAATTGGACGATCGATGAAGTCCTTCTTCAAAAGGGCCAAGAAAATGCCAACCTTAAAAGAGTTTGCAGAGGGATAAGAGTAAAGCTTTGTGTATGGTGGGGTTGCACTGAACTGCTGGAACTTCGGGTCACCGTCGTTAAAAGTCATAGCGATTGTATCGTAAAAGTATAGAGAATCTCTGCGAGATGAGGTAGACAGACGAACAACTGGCCAGATTAGGCTTTCAAACAGTGAGAAATCCAACCCATTTTATACCATTCCTACCTACTATTCCAACTTACTAATTGTTGTAGAGCCTCCTGAGCTGTTTGTATTCGGTGTATTCGGCGCAGCGCAGTGTCCTACGGAGCAGAGTAACAACCCCGTTGTTGACCGCCGAAGTCCGCTGAATCCCGACAACACCGACGATCACCGATGAGTACCGATGAGTACCGATCTAACTCCGTAGCCAGATTCTGAAGTTGTCTCTTTTTTTGTTAAGAACAGAATAGGCAAAAACACTGCAACTTTTTTGTTAAAGAAAACTTAGATAGGGGGCACAAAGGCGGCGCAAACCTAGCCCTCAAACACCTCAAGAAATCCCCTGTTGTCTTTCTTTAACGTTCGGTATTATTTCCGAATGCTTTGAGCAGGAAAAGCGAAGCCAATGCGATAAGCCCAATATTCAACGGTAATGCCTAGACACAAGTGTGTTATTTGCAGGTAGCAAAGGCTGTCCCTCTCTCAACGTCGTCAGTAGCGGCTTGTGTCTTAGTAAGATGCTTACTTAAACCTACACACAAACACAATACCGTCAATAGCGGCAGGCATCACCACAGCTTACAGTATATAAGATATTTCTATAGAGGGACGGCATGGAGAGAGTTAACTTTGTAATCAGAAGAATCAAATAAAAATAACAATAAAGATAAAAAATAAAAAGAATCACCTTATGTGTATCTGGAGCTCGAAAGGCCCGCAAACGAGTGTTATGTGATCATTTAAATGTTCATACCTTCCTCCACTCCTGGGATGGCCTTGATAGTCTCAGCCCATTTGGCGAGAGCAGGCCATCTTGATATATCAATTTCAAAGAAGCCATGCAGACCACTGATAGGCGGATACGCTGCGATATCAGCAATGTTCAAGTGGTCTCCGACAAGCCAGCCGTTGTTGTCTTGCAATCTTTGCTCATAGATTCCCAGAACACGTTCAACTTCATCCAAAAATCTTTTCTTGGCAGCCAGGGGATCTTCTCTGGTAGGGTGTCCCAAGACAACTGCCTCTCTGAAGGGAGGCATAAATGAAGCAACTTGGAACGTGACCCATTGCAGCTGCTCCCAATACAACTTACCAGAAGATAATGGATAGTAATACTTGCGCTCAGTGTCGTGCACTTCGCCCAAATACAACAGAATAGCAGCACTTTCAAAGACCGGGAGGGAATCGCCATCTTCGAACACATCCTCAAGGGTTGGGACTTTTCCATTTGGGTTCAGCTTCAAAAACCAATCCTGCTTTTGTTCGTTGCTGTTAAAGTTGATCTTTTTGAAATTGTAGTGCGTGTCCAACAGAGAAAGGTAGACGGAGGGTCTGCGACCGTTGGGGGTGCGAGCACTGTAGAGTG
Source organism: Petasospora japonica (assembly GCA_030557175.1). Classification (NCBI taxonomy): domain Eukaryota; kingdom Fungi; phylum Ascomycota; class Saccharomycetes; order Phaffomycetales; family Wickerhamomycetaceae; genus Petasospora; species Petasospora japonica. The sequence continues at coordinate 74,690 of JAKTVL010000034.1, forward strand.
TCAGACCTAGAGGCTTTGAGCCACTCGAGACTTGATCTGGCTGGGAAGCTGTAGACATTTTTGTTTCGGTATTATTTTTTTTCCTTGTAATAGTTTGATATCTGCTAATAACACATACAAAAAACCAACACAACGGAGTGACTGGAGCTGTGGTTTATATAGACGATCTAGCTGCGACCACGTCTCCAAAGACAAAGCAAACAAAACTGATAGTTAGCCAACGCTTCATGCGAGTTGCCATATCTAACGGGCGACTATCACCTTTTTTTTTAGATTTGGCGTTGGCGTTGCCGTTGTTGTCCATCCTGGAGGTTTTGATTGTCAGTAATGATAGTCGACATGCGCAGCGTTCTACTAAACCTGAGGGCGGCCGGCCACTCTCCAGAATGAGGGAGGGTCTTGCTCTTGCTACTGCCGGATGAGCAGGTCTCCTGCTCATTCGCACCGGCGTATAAACTATTTAAATAGGGCCCACGCCCACGCCCACGGCCGGCGCCGCCGCGCTGCCGCATCCCAGCGAGTGTGTATACTGGCTGGGGTACACAGAGACGAGACAGAACCCTCCTGCCCTCACCACCGGCAGTTGCGCCACCGTCCACCCTGCACGTCTCCAGAGATCTCCAGCCTGTCGAGCCCGGCCAAGGGCACAGCGTGAGAGCCTGTGGCGTCGGCTTCCGGCTGGCGGATCTCGAGCGCTATTTGTATGTGTATTGTGGAACTCCGTCTTACGCCGCATGCGCTCGGCTTTCTTCCCGCCCACACAACATACACACCACCAGAGACACAATAGCAACCGCAGACGGCGGCACAGGCCAAAGGCCCAGCGTGGCCTGGGTGGCCCTCTGACTCGCCCAGTCATGCCGTCCTGGCAGTACCACAGTGAGAGACAGGGGCAGACACCCAGAAACCGGCGCTGGCCCCGTCCACACCCTGAATGACCCACACCGCGGCCGTCCCGGTGGAAAGGTCACCCTGCGATAAGCGCTTCGGTGCTCTCTAGGAACCGCAAGCGACACGCCCACCATGGGGGCCCCCATGGGGGCCCCCATGGCGTGCCCCATGGACACACGCCGCACAGGCTCACAACACACACAGGCCGTGTTTAGGACGCACACAATGCTTCGTCCCTTGTCCCTCAGTTCTGCCCGCCGCCCGTTGCCAGGCTGCTTCTGTCTGCCAACGGTGGATGCCCCACTTCGCACGTCGGCACCGGTCTGCGCACTCTGTGGGGCCGAGGGGCCGCTTCTGGGGCACGATAACCCGCCGGCACCCGCCAGCCGCTGGCGGGTGCTGGCGAGACTGGCCCCTCCCGAATGGCGTATGCCCATGGAGGGGCACTAGGCACCAGGTGGCCCAATGGCAGGCGAGCACACAGCGTCCTGAGCGCCCCTTGCGGGCGCTCAGGACAGGGGCCGTGTGGCCCGCACCGCTGCTGAGGACTCCCGAGGTCATGACCTTGTGCAGAAATCGGGCCCGTCTGTTTTTTCTGGTGTGGTGCGCGGTGGAGGGAGGAGGGTATTTAAGTGCCAGAGCTCGCTCCGTGATCTCCATCGAGGGCAGCGAAGGACAGCCCCTCTCCTTGTTTCCCTTGCCTCCTCTGTTGTCAAGACATCACTAGACACACGGATAATTTCAGAAAAGCCATGTCCCTCAGACTCGCCTCTGCCAGAGCCTCCGTGCTGAGAAAAAACGCATCCTCGCTCGTGTCCGCCACAAGAGCGTACTCGTCTGTTGAGAAGACGCTGAAGCAGCGCTTTGCCGAGCAAATCCCGGAGAAGGCTGAGCAGATCAAGCAGTTGAAGAAGGAGTATGGTAAGACCGTCATCGGCGAGGTGCTCTTGGAGCAGGCGTACGGTGGTATGAGAGGCATCAAGGGCCTCGTCTGGGAGGGCTCTGTGTTGGACCCTGTTGAAGGTATCCGTTTCAGAGGCCGCACCATCCCGGACATCCAGCAGGAGCTTCCAAAGGCTGCTGGCGGTGAGGAGCCATTGCCAGAGGCTCTTTTCTGGCTGCTGCTCACGGGCGAGGTTCCAACTGAGGCGCAGACCAAGGCGCTTTCTGTCGAGTTGGCTGCCCGTTCGCAGTTGCCGGCACACGTTGAGGAGATTTTGGACCACGCCCCAAGAAACTTGCACCCAATGGCTCAATTCTCCATGGCTGTTATTGCTTTGGAGTCCGAGTCCCAGTTCGCCAAGGCATACGCTGCTGGTGTCAACAAGAAGGACTACTGGAACTACACCTACGAGGACTCGATTGACCTCTTGGCCAAGTTGCCAAACATTGCTGCCAGAATCTACCAGAACGTGTTCAAGGACGGTAAGGTCCCAGCCATCAACAAGGATTTGGACTATGGTGCTCAGTTGGCCAGCTTGCTCGGCTACGGCTCAAACCCAGAGTTCCTTGAGTTGATGAGATTGTACTTGACCATCCACTCTGACCACGAGGGTGGTAACGTTTCTGCCCACACCACCCACTTGGTTGGCTCCGCCTTGTCCTCTCCATTCCTCTCCTTCTCAGCCGGTTTGAACGGTTTGGCTGGTCCGCTTCACGGTCGTGCCAACCAGGAAGTGCTTGAGTGGTTGTTCAAGCTCAAGGAGGAGGTTAAGGGTGACTTCTCCAAGGACTCCATCGAGAAGTACTTGTGGGAGACATTGAACGCTGGTCGTGTCGTCCCAGGTTACGGTCACGCTGTTTTGAGAAAGACAGACCCAAGATACACTGCTCAACGTGAGTTTGCCTTGAAGCACTTGCCAGACTTTGACTTGTTCAAGTTGGTGTCCACCATCTACGATGTTGCTCCAGGCGTCTTGACCAAGCACGGTAAGACTAAGAACCCATGGCCAAACGTTGACTCCCACTCTGGTGTTCTTTTGCAGTACTACGGTTTGACTGAGGCTTCGTTCTACACAGTGTTGTTTGGTGTTTCCAGAGCATTTGGTGTCTTGCCACAGTTGATCATTGACAGAGCTGTTGGTGCTCCAATTGAGAGACCAAAGTCCTTCTCTACCGAAAAGTACATTGAGTTGGTTAAGGGTTTGGCTAACAAGTAAAGCACTTTATGATTGATACCTTATGACTTAATATGTTGTCTACTGGGCTGTGCCCTATACATAGAAGGCTCGTTAAGGAATTGACTTTATGACTTGTAATGAGATTTCTGCTTGGTGTACTTGGTGTACTTTTCTAGCCAAATGTTATTTAAACACTGAAAAAAAAGATGATGGTTATTTATTTGATTGAGCTCCCTCTTTTTTGACCAATTGAGAGCTTTGATTCGTATACATATATATATATATAATTATTTTTTTCTCCAACCTTAGATAACTCCCAACTTTCGTGACAGGTATTTTACTTTCGGACCCACCACGACGCGACCTACTTACTACACTACCAGAGAAACACATTTTCATCTAAAAAATTATACCTATGTAACATAAATTTCATTGTAATGGAGCATACAACACTTGTGTCGCATATTTCCTCTTGTATCTCACCACAGATGCGACAGCTAAAGTATTATGTTTAATGCTCGTAGTAGCCAGATGATTCAAAACGACATGATTTGGAATCGGCAGGGCACCAGAACTGTTCGTCTTATCAGCATTAGAATAATTGTTCAAGATAACAGATTCCAGATGCGGTGGTAACTGTGGTGGGGTCAGCCATGATTGATTCGAGCTTTCATTGTTGTCTAAAGTCAGGTAGTACTGCTCCATGACTGATGGATCAGTGAATATGGCTGGAATATCACGGACATAATTGAGTTGAGGTGTTAATGGCTGTACCTCGTGGAATCTAGAGTACCCGTTGCCCATGTCATCATCGTCATTGGTTAACCCAAGGTTAGAATCTTTAGATGTCAATGGCTGTTCCTGTTGTTGTTGCTGTGGTTCTTCAGAGATCATCTGCGACGATTCCGGAGATTGAATTTCAATGTAGTTGACAAAATTGCCCATTTGATCAGTAGCAGTAGGTAAATAATCCGAAAATCTCAGCTCATTATCAACAATGAATCTGAAGCGATGAGTGCCGACAGGTAATCTCAACTTGATAGAGAATTTATGGTCGTTTTCTTTCACCAACTTGATCATCTTTCTCCAACCTGTAAATGAACCTGTAATGAAAACATTTTCACCACCTTGAGACCATTTGATCTCCACTGGAACTGAGCTATCAGCTGCGGGTGTTGTAGTGTCAATTTTCTCACTTGATGAAGAATCAGCTGTAGCTTCCTGCGATGGGGACTCGGAATTATTAGCTTTGGTTAGTTTCAATTTTTCATAATCCGGATCATCTGTCAGAATCAATGTTGATCTCCGTCTTGGCGGTTCAGGATGTTGAAGTGTCGTTTCCTCATGTTGAATCCCTTCACCATCAATGTTCATCGTAGATGGAGCAGACGTCAAATTCACTTTAGATTCACCAGTACCAGACATCATGACGTCCTGTGTAGAGACAGAGTTCTGTGAATGCTGTGTTAACGGCTGCTCTGAGTAGTCGCTATTAAGGGTGTTGTGTTGAGCCATTATACGTGTCGATGAAGATGTTGGAGCGGTCTTGACGTTGGGACCAGAAGGACTGAGAAGTGGATGTTGAACAGAACCCTGCGGAGAAAGCGAGTTCGAGTTGGCGTCACTGTCGAGCAGGTGATGGGTCTTCTGATTCTCAAGAGAAGGGGTGTTTCCCATGTGTGGACACCCTTTCTTTGGTGACTGAGGGGGGCAGCGGGGCGGATAAGAGGACGTTCAAAATTGGTGTGAGGCAATCTTGCGTGTTCTCTCGGGCTTGTTTGGCAAAAGATCTCGGATTCTAATCCAGCTGCGGTCAACGGCGTTCTTAGGGGTCGTTACTTGAGCAGTTTTGCCTTCTGTGTGTGACACTTACTTGGTAGTAAAGAGGACAAACAGAGTCAGCGTCAGCCGGCTTTGGTTTTCGTTGACGTGGAGTTGGATTGGTGTTCGGATGCATGTTTTTTTACCGCGAAATTGTTTGCGGACGGTCATCCCCATCACCATCGCTACTACAGCTCTTCAGATTCTAGAAGCCCGCACAGATCTTCCACCTGCGGTAAGGTTTCAAATTGCCAAGGATGCCAGATAAGCCTGCTACTCCAGTATCTGGAAGTGTGCCAACATCGGCTGCAAAAGCTGACCCACCGGCTTCTTCCCAGCCGGCAGTTGAGGCGACGACAGCTAGCACGGGTACTAGTTCAGAGAACGTCCCAAAGGCTAATGCCAGAAAGCCAGCCTATACCAATCCTGCGTTCAAGGCCATGGGATTACCTCCATTGCGTCTCCCTTCACGTAATTGGTCTATCTTCTGGGCTGTTGTCTCCTTTGGTATCGGTGGTTACGCTTATGACAGGTATCAAGTGAGGCAAATACGGAAGAAATGGATGGACCGCGTGTCAAAATATGGTGATGCTCCTCTGCCGCCAAATGTCAAGGCTAGAAGAGTCACTGTTTATGTTGCGCCGCCTCCAAATGACTACTTGGACGAGAGTTTGACCGTTTTCAGGCGTTACGTTAAACCAGTTCTTAATGCAGGTGGTGTTGATTTCGAAATCAAATCCGAAAACAGACAAGGTGTCATTCGCTCCCTTGTTGCTGCTGATGTTCGAGCTATTCGTCGTGATTATTTGGAAAGTTTAGAGAAGGTTAAGGCAGATGAAGAGGCTAAAAAATGGTACAACAAGGTGAAGAGCTGGTTTACAAAATCTAAGAAACCTGAATTGACGCAAGAGGAAATTGCCAGAGCCCAGTCTTTGGACTTTGACTATAAGCAGCTCTTGGGAACTTATTATCAAAATCAGCAATGGAAGGATGCTGAGATCATAGAAGAGGATTCTCTCATTGCCGATCCGGCCGCCCAAGGTGGAATCATTTGCGTTGGAAGAGGTGCCTATAAGGAGTATCTTCATGGCCTGCATGAAGGTTTACTGGGTCCGCTAGAGAAGCCGCTGGATCATGACGAATTTGATAACACTACATCTGAGACTGAAGGTGAGAAACCAGTAACAGAACGAACCTCTGTTGAAACTGTTGTTGCTCCAACGGTTGTGTCCTTGGATGAAATGATGAAGGAGGACGAAGTCCCTACTGAAGCCGGCAAGACTGTTGAAAAAAACGAAGAAAGTATTGGCATTAGTCCAGAGACAGCAGAGGAAAGCACTGAGAAAGAAGAAGATAAGAAGGATAATGACGGTGACGACGAAGATAAAGATGAAAATGGCGAGAAACAGCTCCCAATCCCCAAGCCATTCATTGACCCATCTGACTATAAGCAAGCGCCATATGCTCCTGAATTACCAACTCAGGGAATTATAAAGACTCGCACTGGTGTTTCTGCCGCTTTCCAACAGCCAATTGCTGTCATTCCAGTCTACCATTTGTTGGGATTCCTTCAAATGCCATGGAGAATCTATAGATTTTATACGCAACGGAATTATGCCGAGGATTATGGACGTTGTGCCGTGGCTGTTGTCGAGAACATTCGTTCAAGATATACTGTCGATGATGTTGATTTGGCAAAACGTGAGGAAGAGGATTGGCCAAAAAAATGGGTTGAGAAAGGCAAGCAAAAGGGAAGTGAGTGGACCCAAGATCTTGCTGTTGATGAAAGAGTTTTAGAGAAACTATGGGTCTTTGATTCTTCAGGTGTTGTCGATAAGGTGGAGAAGAAGCAGTAATATATCTCTACATTCGAAAGAGAGTAGAAACACTGTTTTTGGGTGCTTGTGCTTTTTTATCTGCATATGAAGGGATGACGAGAAAGATTTCAAGACTCTCTGTGGGATCATAATAGCGTTGCCTGGTGTAGTAAAAATAAAACCGGCTTCCGGAGATGACCTGTTTTATGCAAGGTTAAGAGAGGGATTAATCCTCAAGCAGGGTAGCAAAATAGGCTTAAATTTGTATTCCGCAAAGCTTGGAATACTCAAACCATTGAAGTCAAACCGCTAGCTGTCACTGTACTCACCATATTTCCCATAGATATTTACTCCTAGCTGGATCTACACAGGATTGCCATGAAACTAAGCGTAGCGCATTCAAGGACCTCAAAGCCAACTAGCTTAGATTCGGCTTCTTTCGGCAGGCTGAAGGACGGCTACAATAAAACACAGAGGTTGAAATTAGGGACTTTTCCTAAGAGCAAAGATGCAGCAAAAGTACTAGAAGTCCGGTGATAATGATGGTGAATGTTTTTAAGAATGTCTTGCAGCAAACAATATTCCCGAGACCGTTCAAGGTGGGACAGGGGGGCTAAGGTTTTGTGTTTGGTGGCCCTAGAGTGTTGCTTTCAGGAAAAAAGAGTTCTTGAAGCCGAAGAGAAAAGTAATAGAAATGAAAAAGAATCACTAAGGGAATTCTAGAATGGGTCGTTACTCATGAGTCAGGAACTTTATGTTATACTTGTAGTCATTTGGCTTCTCATCCTTCTCCTGCTCGTCCTGTTGTTCTTCATCTTGTTCCTGCGGTGGGGGCATTATCTGTTTGGAGCTCAAGGATTGCGGATGTACTTGGTTGCATGAGGGGTGCTCATCTTCCGGTATGCTATGGGAATTCTCAGGGCTTGAAATGAGGCTTATATCCGATTCATTTGGAGATTCACTTGCCATAGTTCCTGTGGTAGTGGTTTCTATTGAGGTTGAAGAGCGCCGTCTTTCGAGTTTCATATTGAAGCGAGAGTGTTTGTTCTCATGGATAGATCGGACGTGTCTGTTAAGCAGATCCACTCGTCCAAATGTCTTTCCACACCCAAGGACCATACACTCATGCTCTTTACTTTCCATATGCACTGACCTTAGATGCCTGTTCAACTGCCGGAGCCTTGAGAACCCCACAATCTTCCAAGGGCAGTCTTGATAAGTACATCTATGAGGTCTCTTGATGTCATTAGCATCAATGTGGTCCAACAGGTCCGATAAGTTGGAAAACTTTATATCACAATGAGAACACATGTATATCCCCTTTTTTGGTTTTGTGAGAACAGTATAAAGCACTCTTCGATCCTGAGCTACCTGGACTCTTAAAGGGATCCGGCCATCTGGGTAGACATGGGGAAAATTCTTGGGTAGAAACATTTCGATTCTGGAGTCTGGGATTTGACACTCTTGATTTCCAATTTTAGAATTACTCGGCCCGGCCTCAGGCTTGGGCGAAGATGAATTGCCAGAATGCAACTCCATATGTCTCCTTGTATATGTTTGATTTTGGTTTTAAGACAATGCGTGGTAGACCTGCGACAATGGGCTATGGGGTAGCCCAAGATGCGGGGGTGTTGGTTCTGGGGAACCTGGGAAGGAGATAGAACTAACCCCCGGTGTGCTTGATGAGGCCTGAGATGCGTTGAAGGAAACAAGAGAGGCGAACGAGGAAAGATTGGGAGCCACCTATCAGGAGAGGAGCACAGGTTCCGTGGTGGGTTCCTGAGTATGCAGGAGCTGGATGGAGAGGCAGTGATAGGGGTGGGGAGAGGGAGGGGGAGACGATACCAGGGGTTAGGGTTGAGGAGGGATTAACAGCGACACTAAGAGAGAGAAAAGCGTGAGGGTGTGTGTAAAAGAGAGAGCGAGCCACAACGACGGACTCGGGGTGTAAGGCGTCTGTAAACTCTTCCCCCTTGTGGTGGCAAGTGCTTTGGCGTCACAGATATCAACAGGTAGCAGCACTAGGGTGGACGACCAGAAGAGTTTTGTACTTGAGAGCGCTTAACTCAGGAGATGCCGGTCTCTTGTTGGTGGGTATGTGTGTTCATGCGAACAGCACTAGTCTGCGACGTGCGTTGGTGGACTTTGTGTGGGCCCGCGGCCAGGGCGCCCCTAGTGCTGTTTTATCACCATACGAGGCCCCACAATCTCGAGCCCGGGGGCTCCTCGCTGGACATCCTGCTCAGTGAGGAGCTCGACAACCGTCCTGTGGGGGCCACAAAGAACCTTGGCGCAGCGAATGCGTCCGATGGACAATCGCCACGGCACACCTCAGAGCAATGGCTGATCTTGGTCCCATTGTAAAGCTTCCCTGGGCCGAGGTTTACGGCCGTTCCAGTAGTCTCGGCCTCGCGCCTAGTTGCGGCCTCGAGAGGCATTTACGACCCGGTTCCACGCTGGGCAATACGAGCACTGTCTGTGCTGTGATTGGACGGCCCTGCGGCGGCGGCCGCCGCCGCCCCAAGGGGGGGAGGGGACCTGTCTAGATAGGGTAGGGTCAGCACCGCTAGGCCAGGCCCGGTAGCGTCGCCTGCACAGCGCCCCCACAGGAGCGTTCGAGGCCCATTATCTGCGCTTCCGTCAGCGCCTTGCTCCCATTGGCTGCGTCCCCAGGCCCGCCCCTCGCAAGTTTCGTCGATTAATCTGCGCACAGCAGGAGCGATCGTGCGCGTTCCCGCGGAACCTGGCGCTACAGGTCAATAGCGTTGTCCGGGCAACGCTGGCGGCCCGTCTCGCATTTTACCGGCGTGAGGGACTAGACTCTGGCCCGCTACAAGAGACTAACTATCACTATCTCTCTTCATTGTTGCATTCCGTTTCATTATCTGTGCAGAGGAGTGTAGGTGAGTGAGAGGTGGGTGCAATGCATCTCAAAAGCTCTGGAGGGTCATGGACTGTGCGACCTCCGTGCCCTCGACGGCGTGCTTGAACTCTTCGAAGCTGAGACGGCCGTCGCCATCCCCATCATTCTCCATGATTGCTCTGTCAACGATCTGCTGCAGCTGGTCCTCGGTGAGGTTTCTGCCCACCATCTTCTTGAGCACCAGAAACAGCTCCCCATTGGAGATGTATCCGTCCTTGTCCATGTCGTATATCTCGAAGGCGAACCTTAGCTTGTCCTCTCTCTGGCCCTTTGTCGAGAAGATGCTCAGCCCTGTGATGAACTCCTGGAAGTCTATATCGCCAGACCCATCTCTATCAAACGTCTCGATCAATCTAAGTGCCAGCGGGTTTGACGCAACGTTCGGGATTGACAAGAACTCCTCTCTAGATATTGTGCCGGAGCTGTCTTTGTCCAACTTCATGAAACGCTTGCGCAGCCTGTCAATCTCCTCAGAATCGACTGCGAGAAGAACACTGTGGTTAATACTTCATCCTTAGGAGCCAGCAAGAAAAACAAACGAAAAGAACACAAGAGCCATCACTTACAGTTTGTGCTCTCAGACAGCGAGTCGAGCAGTCTGGATGATGATGTACCCATTGTCTGACTGCTATCTTGTCTCTCCATTGGAGCTCTAGCGGAGTGGACATAACGTGGCGGTTCGCCATCATTTTGAGGACGCGAAAACCGATCGCGCTTTTGGCATGCTGGTGATCTCTCTTCAGTTCTTACAGCCTCATAGACTCTCAAATTCGACCATTACAAGGGAGAGCGCGGAACATTGACACTCTATATGGGAGTCCCTGTGGCTAAAGTATTCTGCCCTTGCTCGGAAAGTGTTCCGCTCGTGGTTAGAGACGCCGCTGAGCTCGAACTGTCCACGTTTCCATCCACAATCGACGACCCTCATACATGGCATCTCTTGGGATTCCTCAACTTTTGTGAACAATGTCAAGCCGTCAAATGTCGTAAGTGTATAGAATTGGAGGTTATAACAAAGTTTTGCCCCCGATGTATGCATGAAATGAAACCTGAGCACTCATTCTGTTCACGCAACTGCTTTGATTGTCCTATATGTTCATCAAATATCTACATCACACAAAAGAGCTCTTCGGAGGGGAAGGAATTCCACTTCAAATGCACAATGTGCGAATATACTTACAATACACCAATACAGGACAAACCAAGGCCCCTGTCACGCGTGGTGAGGAATGAAATTAATGAATTACCCCCGATAAAGATGTTTTCTGACTTGGAGAAGTACTACATTCAGACCAAACAACTGAGAGAAGGAAAGATAGATATTCCGAAGGCAATTTTGAAGCAAGTTGCTGAGATGAGGATCAAAGATAATGATGTGCCAGAATTCATCAGAAGATCGACTATCAAGAAATTTGAGCCTGCTTCAGACCTTGAGTTATCGAGACAAAGACAGCAGGCCAGTTCCAATAATGATACCATTCCGTTGGATATTGCATTGGGCCATGCCGTTCCGCAATTCACCAAAGCTTCGCACCCGCTACCCATTTCAACAAAGCTCACTGCAAAGCATTCGAAAAGGTGTAAAGCATGTCGCACCTCACTTATGAAACCAGATATTGATCCAACATCTGTAAAGTTTTATAAGCTTTCTAATGCCATTGACCACCTTCCAACCATTTCTATTTACCAAAATCCAACAAAACTAAGCTCAGTATCAAAAAATATATCTATGGACTATATGCTCTCCTTTAAAAATCCTTTGGATAAAGAATCTGAAATCACATTATCAACACCATCTATACAACAGCATAAGGTGCACTTGCCAGTAACTAAATTCAAATTGGGATCCAAACCTGAAAACTCATTAAAACTGGAAGTTCTTGCTAAAACTACACCATCAATCGAACTTTCAAGACTCACAAAATTGGGAAGAATCGAACTGATGTCAAGAGCACCACCAAATTACGAAACAAAGGAAGGGATATATGAAAAGAACTTCAACTTCTGTGTGATCCCTATGAGTATTACTATAAGTGATACTTTCAAACAGGGTGATCTAGTTACCGTCCCTGTGCTAATTAGCGTCAGAAGTGAAGGAATTGCATGTGGATATTGGGTTGTCCTTGAAATAGGTGAGATGGATTGAGTTGCGAGCAGAGTATATAAATATGTGTGTGTTTGTGCGTATGTATTGGCTAACGAATTTATGATAAAACTGCTAGCTTCACTCTCATATATAGGTCTGAAATTATTTACCAATTACGCAAACCGGCCTTCTCAATACTATTCACAAAGGCCGGTTAGATGAGACGGCGCGCAAAGTACAGAAAACGCGTAAACTATTCGGCGTGTCTTGTCTCCCATCAACGCCATTTGGAAACAACCAAGTATCAAATAATCGGTTCAGAATGGAGGAAACTACAATTCCGAAAACATTGTTATCAAGGCTTCTCCAAAACATTGTCTTTGAACACGGTGACACACGAATAACAGAACAAAGTCTCGAACTCTCTGCAGAATACCTCCGCGCCTTCATCAGAGAAGCTGTGCTACGAGCCAATGAAGTTCGTGAATCTGGAACGGTGGCTAGAAATGAGGATGGGGAAGAAGCTCGAGACGTTTTAGATACAGCACAATTGGAAGAAATTGCCGGAATGCTGCTGATGGACTTCTAAAGTCAAGACTACCTACAGTTATAACCCTTTTATAAGAAATACATGGAAATTTTGTGACACTTTTTTTTTGGGGGGGTGTTGCTACTTCTAATGCTCCTTGTCACTTGGATCAATCTTAAACACCTTGTCTGGGTTTAGTAATCTTCTTGGATCCAAGGCAATCTTAATACGCCTCATCATATCAATTGGCTCTTCGCCCAATTCTTCCAACAAAAACTCACGCTTTCCATATCCCACACCATGCTCACCAGTACAAGTGCCTTCGGCCTCAACTGCACGTCTTACCATATTGGCAACTAGCTTCTCAGCAACAGACCTTTCCTCTGGTGTGTAAAGCAAGAAAGCATGGAAGTTACCATCACCAGCATGGCCGACCAAAGTGGCAGTAAGACCTGAGGAAGCCATGTCTCGTTTAGTCTCAGAAAGAACTTCGGACAATTTGGAGATCGGAACAGCAACATCAGTAGTCCAAAGTTGCATGTCTTTGTTGGCTTGTTTGCCTCGGTTAATTGTAGACCACAATGCCATCTTTCTTGCAGACCATAACTCCTCGATTTCATCATTGTTCTTTGCGAATTCGAAATGAGATGACTTGTTCTCCTTGGATATTTCACGAACTTCGGCTATTAACTCATTGAGAACCGTCTTGTTGTTAGCACCAATCTTGAAGAAAAGAGATGGCTTCTCGATCCATTGACGAGTAGTCTCACCAGAGTCATTGACAACAGACATCATTTTATCGTCAAGCAACTCTACTGCGTTGACTTGAATACCACGTTGAACAATTTCAGCAACGGTATTTGAAGCATCATCGATCTTGTCAAAACTAACAACAGCCACGGTCTCTTCGCGTGGCTTAACATGAAGTTTCAACGTTGCTTCAGTTACAACACCCAAAGTTCCTTCAGAGCCAATGATCAAGCCTGTCAAGTTGTATCCGGCAGAACTCTTTCTTGGTCTGTTCTTGGTCTTAATGATAGTTCCATCAGCCAAGACAACCGTTAAACCAACAACGTTTTCCTTCATGGTACCATATCTTGCAGCATTAGTGCCCGAACAAGAAGTACCAATCATACCACCAATCAGCGCACCAGGACCTGGATCTGGCCCAAAGAGTAATCCTTTTTCTCCCAAATAATCATGGAGGTCCTCCCAACCAACACCTGGCTGAACAACAACATCTAGATCTTCTTTATGTAATTCAACGACTTGGTTCATGTTCTTGGCCAAGTCCAAGGTAATGGAAGGAGTTCCAGTTGTGGGAATATAATGACCCTCCAGAGATGTTCCTCCTGAGAATGGGATAACTGGGATACGGTACTTGTAGCAAACTTTTAACACTTTACTGACATCTTCAGTGGAGCGTGGGAAAACGATAAGGTGTGGTTTCTGGCCCTCATGAGCGTGGTGAGAGTTGAAATAAGTATCTGAATGGTGCTCAATCTCGGATTTGGAAGTGGTGACATTGTCAATCCCAACAATAGCTATGACCTCTTCTTGCGCCTGAGAAAAGTCCTCAAGGGTTCCGTACACAGGTGAATCGAGGTCAGAGAGCTTTGTGGTGCACCCATCGTACAGGTCATGACTCGAGGAGTCATTAACGATAAGGCCGGATCCTAATGCCAGGGTAGCAGCTGAGACAGCCGCAAGGGCAAGGAACTTGGAGGTAGATCCAAAGAGCGATGCAGCCTTTGAAGCAGGGCGTAGAGTGTGCAGCTGGCGAGCCGGTGCCGCAGAAACACGACGAGAAGCCTGTGATGTGGCGCGCTGGACGAGTCGGTGTCTTAGCATTGCAAATTCTCTGAGCTTCTAAACAGTAATTGCGGGTGTTTATTCTTTCAGAGCATGTGGCTTCGATCAGGTATTTAAAGGTCTCTTAGCATCAACGCTCCCCATTGTTTTGCAGAAAGCGCCAGATGGCAGCAGTTGCATTTTACAGGGTATTCGAGAGTGCTCAGGGACTCTTCAACGTAGTAAAATAATCCCGGTATCATAGGGGAAAAGTTACCAACGCGTGGGGGAAGTCACCGAGTGCCTTATAGTGCCTGAAAATCTCATAAAGAGGTCCCCATAGCATATAATCTGGTAACTCCTATTGAATATGTGGCATAATAAGCCTACTACCTACGACTTTTGCACCATATTTCGTCGATATAACACAAGTAGAAGGTCTCGTTCCCCACTAGAAAGAGGGGGAACCCCACGCCTCTGAGCCTTCCGTGCATAGGTACGTCTACCTCTTCCATTACTGGCGAAGCTCCCGTTCGCCCGGTTATGGAAAAGAAGCATTATTGGTTAAACTGCTAGCCATCTATGCATAAGGTATCCGAGCCCGGTATTGTCTACAGTTCTCTAACCTTTTCTTCTTACACTCAAAGACCGAAAAGGAATTTCCCGGACCAGCCCAATCGCCATGATTCCTAGTTGCGATCCCAGCGGACTCAGTGCCACACAAAGATCGCAGAATTCCGCAGATTGAAGAGGCTTCAGCCTTCCCTTCCTACACTGAGCAAAAGCTCCGTCAATTCCATAGAAAAGGCCGGTTCTGTTCCACCTAGCCAGGTCACTATGCTCTTGCTGCTTAACTTTCTCAGCTTGTATAGAGAAAGCTAAGTACCACGTAGTGCCATTCCCCACAAAACCAGGCTCTTCAAATCACCAGATGATCAGCTAGATCAAAGTATCTGGAACAAAGAGAATGTAGAAGTCAAGATTGTGCTCACTCAGCTCGGCATAGACCTCCAGGGCCGCCTCTGCCTTTGGCCCACCGTTGCGTATCTCTGTGATTAGAGCAGAAGTCCACCTGGTGGCTGGAGTCATCGGTGCACTCTGCGCAGGTCTACTTGAAAGAAGCTTGAATGGCCGTGTGCACGATCAAAGAAGCCCAAATAATTCAATCCTTATGTCTAAATGTTCTGGTCTAGAATTTTCTTGTGGGTGCTAGGCCCGCCCGAATAAGCCATGCACTTCAGCAGGCTGCACCATCGGGGTTGTTTGCAACTTCGACTGCTTACATGCCGCCTTAGCTTTGCTAACAACATCTGGAGATGAAGCCCCTGCAATAAATGTGACGTACAGTTCCCTTTTGAGGAGTGGAGAGAATTCTCATGCTCTTCTATTCTTAGCGCAACTCTTCTTTTGTTCCCCATAGCTCAGTTACCACTTTTCTACCAAGCCAAGAGAAGCAGAGCCCAGTGCTAAACCCTTTTCCGATGATCCCGCGTCACTCGGTTCTGTTCGATTACTCTCGTAGATCAGAAAAACGTAGGGAAAAAATCGGAAGCGTGATCGTCGAAAGACGCATAGTGCACCAAGACTAGATTTCATTCGCAGCATGGTCTGTCGACATCACAAGAAAAATATCGTGGAACCTGTACGGGATAGAATCCCGTGTCGATCTTCGCGCATTTCTGAAACATTTTCTGTGGTATTTGCTTGTACTCACCTGAGAATTCGCCATTTGAGGAGCCTTCATAACTGTGAAATCGTCGAGTCCCACAGGATTCTAGATCAAGGCGAGGCGAGCATAACATGGGGAAAACGGGCCTAAGAAGACTAAGATCGTTAGGGGCCACCTACGCTACTAGAGAGACTCTGTTGCAGTAAACAATATCATTAAAATGGCTAGCTTGTGGTTGATTTTCAGCAACTTAAAGGCCTCAGTATTCAGTATATAAGTTTGTATATTTTCTTATACCTTTGAATCTGTACGGTATCAACTTTTTTTATTTTTCTTCAAAATATCTGTATCTTTGAATCTCTACTTTTCTGATTGATTTGACAACCTTTTGGTTTAACAACAGCTTCTAAATTTTCTTTGGATAACAGTTGTTCGAGAAAACTTTTAGAAAGCACATAAATAAATCATGAGGGATTGCAAAGCTGAATTCCCACTAGCGTGTCTCTTTAACCTAATGAATGTTATACTTCGTCCTCATAGCCTTTTTGTAGTCAACACCTTCTAAAGCCCCAAACGAATACATGCGTAATATAAAGAAAATATAGAGTTGCTATCATGTAACGTTTACTGCTTAAACCTTGCTTGAAAGCCAACGCGAGGCTGATATGTACAATTATCCAATTACTTATTGATCGTGATGAGTTACCTCACAGAAAACCCGGACACCCATTTAAGCAGCGTTGTTTTGTAATGCCACTTTAAGGCCAGTCTTAAAATGAGCCTTTACGTAAATAGTTATCTGTCTAGGCATAAATGGTATTATTAGAAATTATTATATAAAAGAAACGATCATTAAGGTCATTCATGTTTGTAATTTTCTCGTATGGCTCCATATCAGATGCTAAACGTCTGATCAAAGACGCTGCAGGAAAAAGAGAGGAGGGTATAATCCATTAAAGGAGAGATAATCATGGAGTCAGAGCTGGGGAAACTGGAGCTGAAGCGCGAACAGACGATCCTGATGCCGATCTGTGCACGGCGGTCTCACCGGATGCTCTTGCAGATGCTGCAGACTTCTCCTTGGCGACTTCAAACTCTGGCTTAGTCAAGCCAAGACGGTCCAAGTTAATGTCGAATGTACAGTAGAAGAACGCAAATGGGAAGAAGGCGAAAGTAACGACATCTAAGACACCACAGAAGACAGCTTCTGAATCTGGCTGAATAACGTTACCACCTTCTGCAAGGCCCCAAGCAATCGGGTAGATGAACCATAAACAGAAGAAGATGGAGGACAACCAAATGAAATAAGTATGGCAATCCTGCCCTATCTTCAACGCACATCTTCTAGAGGTAATAAATAAGTTCACCATGACAGAAATGTAACCGCCAACACCGAGGACAAAGTAACCCCATTTGTACGTGGACTGAATAATGGCACCAATCAACAAGCTGACGACAAACACTTCAGTGAAGAAAACGTTGAAGGCAATTTGAATAGCCGGGGTACCTGACAACAGACACAGGTTGATGACAGTAAATGGGAAAGCAACGAACCAACCAATAAACTTAGAATAGAAAACCTGTCTAAGACCTGGTGTCTCAGTCATGTCACTAGTGGTCACGTGGTTGAACTCAGCTTCCACTGCAGCCCAACCCAAGTCAGAGGCATAAGTGAAGTACGCAATGGCAAGGGCATAAGTTGGAACAATAATAGTGAAATAGAATGGTCTCTGGTTAACTGGCTTTCTGAACATAAGGGCATGGAAAAATATGGCCACAACCATGAAGATTGAGAAGGCTGCCCAAAGCCAATCAGAACCATCCGCAGTAAGGTGCATGTCAGAGCCATCAGGACTGTTGATGTTCACAGCCTGATTACCGGCACGTTTGTAAAGATACTCTTCAATGACAGGCATTGTGAATTTAATAAGGGTTAGTGAACAGAATATGTTTTTTATGTAGACGAAAGCCAGTGGGTTGGAGAGCACAACAGTGGGATGCCCTTGGGTCTTTATACCATGATGAAAGTGGTGGGAGGTCACCGGAAAGAACGGCCCTGAGAGACCCCTGCGAGTAATTTGCGTAAATGTAGGCACCGGAAAGGAAACCATACATGCCATTTCTCCTCCCCAAAGGGCAAAAGACTGTTTCCAGAACTCATGACTAGTGTCTCAGGGCGTGCTCACCTGTTTTGCCGATGGGAGAATAGGAAGGGCAGATCCACCCACGCAAACGCAGCGGGTCCCTCCTCTTGAACAGCTACTACAAAGGGAAATACATAAGCATAAACACACAACTACTATATACGGGCTTGTCTTGATAACAACCAAGAAATGCTGGCTCAAGAGGGGTTGTTGGCGAAAGAGAGAGAATGCGGCAGTTGGTGTTAGGATGCAGCGTGACATTTTTAGCCCACTCTGGCAACCCCGGAAAGATCGCAAGATCAACCCACTAGTTGCTCCAGATTTCCAAGTAGTTCTATTGGACAGTACAGTCAGTCGGCAAACTGTCAAGTTCAGGATGATCACTGGCAGAACTCTAAAGGCGTCACTAGGGATCTTCCAACCTACTAACTAACAGCAGATGGGTGGGGTCATTTGGCTCATCTGTCGGGTATTGGCGGGTGCATAATGAGGCCACTACTGCCAGCTACACTACAGCTGAACCCCATTCTGAAAACTTTGCTCAATGCTTCTAAGACGTCGACTGGAGAAATTCGGAACGTGTTAAATCTAGCGGCATACTTTTGAAGGAGAAAACAGAATGTAGCTACTCTGGGTAGGAAGGGGTATCAAACTCTTTCATTACTCTTCATGTTTCCCAAAGGGATAGGTTCGCGGGACTGACAGGCTGGCTGATCGGGCAATAATTCCGCATATGAGCTCCCAACAAGTTCATAGAGTATTTGTTTAATTACTTCAGTCTGCTTAAGGTATTTTCAGTAGCCGCACGTTGCCTCTCTGATGAAGAGACCATCGTACCGATCTTCAGTGTATCAGGGCAAGGATCACCAACAACGCGGAGGTGTTGTAACTAAGTACGGGAAACACACTGAGTATACCCTCTTACTTTGCATCCACTCTAGAAACAACCTCTGATACGAGCCGATCAAGTTCCTTAGAGTATGAGGCCACTTTCACAGTCAGCAAAGGGCTGAACAACGCGGCACCCGCGATCATCCATAAGGGACATAAATACACGGATGCCTTAGGGAAGAGAAACCCCCAAAATGCTCCGGACAGCTATCCTGTCTATCCAAATCACAAAGACAAGAAATAGTCGTAGATCCAGAATTAGTATTCCTCGAATTCCATGAAATTTAGGAAAAGCCCAAAAACCCCTGGCATTCATTACCGAAGAAACTGTCACCACAACTAGCGCGCCGCGGAACTCCGTCCAATTTTTAGCTCACAAATTGTGACACAGCAATGAAGCATTTCCACAACAACGGCGCAGCATCACAGAGAATCAATATAAACTCAAATGCGCAGCGGTATAGAGTAATTCATTGAAAGATGATAACCAAGAGGTTGGACGACACAATGGACCCACCTGTTTCCAAACCAGCATCGCGGTTGTTCGCTGGCTTGCGGTTCTTATTTCTCCCCAACAATAAAGCTGGCGTCACCAAAATCCGTTCCGCACTGGCAAGAAAGCACGGGGCTGTCGTGAATCAAAGTTTTCAGCATAAAGGGCAGCAAGCAAGTACTACACATGTGCTTGTGGATCGTAAAGTGTTACCCTATGGTTCGCAGGCATGGAAGAAGCTCGTTGAAGCAGGATTTGACCAAACTCAACGAAACTTGTTGAAGACCGTACCCGTACTTTCACAGAGTTGGATCTCGGACTCAGTTGAAAAGATGGAACTACAACCTACCAAAGAATATCTTGTGGAGTTGAATGAAACACCAGCTCAAAGTCCAACTTCTCAGAAGAGGCTTGCAAGGAGTCCTCCACCAACAGAACCACCTGGAAAAGCGCAACAACTTGAGGATTCAATGCAAAACGAAATAGTTCACAATAATCCAAATTGGAAGGCCATTCACTTGCTAAGCGAAATGGCAAAGGCAAGAGATATTCAGGGATCTGTTTTCAAAGTGAAAGCATACAAGAATGCAGTGGACACTTTGGAAAGAACGCCAAAACACATCACAACTTATGCACAAGCAATAAAGCTCCCAGGAGTCGGAGATGCAATAGCAAACAAAATTGAAGAAATTTCGAGGACTGACGACCTTTCTGTTTTGAAGAAGCTACAAGAAAGTCAAGAGATGAAGCTTCTCAAATTATTTAAAGGAGTCTATGGTGTTGGCGATAAGTATGCTCGCACTTGGATAGAGCAAGGAATGAGAACGTTGGATGACATTAAAGGGAGAGACGACCTAACGCACAATCAACTACTGGGACTGAAATATTATGACGACTGGAATGAGAAAATAAGCAGGGAGGAATGTACCGTTCACAACGAGTATGTTCTGAGCGTATTCCATGAAGTTGATCCCGATGTCGAGGTTACTATTGGAGGAAGTTACAGACGTGGGGCGGCTTACTGTGGAGACATTGACTTTATTGTTACAAAGAAAGAAGCTGAAATTTCAGAATTGAGGCAAATATTAGATAAGTTTATGGAAAAGATCAAAGATTCTGGTTATTGGAAGTGTGCTTTGAACAACTCCGTCTCGACAAAGTGGCTTGGAGGTTGTGCGTTAGCCGATGATTGGAATGAGAAGGCCACCGGAGAGACACTTCCAGGAAAGTGTCGTCGTGTTGACTTTCTTTTGGTACCCTGGAGAGAACTTGGAGCGGCATTGATCTACTTTACTGGCAACAACGAGTTCAACAAAAAGATGAGACTACGCGCCATCAAAAGAAATATGTCGTTAAGCGAACGGGGCCTATTCAAGACTACTAAAGACATCGATGGCAATCTCACCAAGCAAGAGTTAGTAGAATCATTCAGTGAAAAAAGGATCTTTGACATTTTGGGTATGCGCTGGGTTAAACCACAAGCCCGCAACATTGGCGAAGAAATGATATGCTAAACAAATCTACATGGCATAAGATCATAATGAACCATTTCTGTAGTGTTCTATGGAAACACCATCATAACATCAGGTATAACTTATTTGTTAGACAAGTAGACAACACCTGGGAGCTCCTTACCTTCGAGCAACTCCAAAGATGCACCACCACCAGTAGAGACGTGGGAGAGTTTATCAGCAACACCGAACTTCTTAGCAACAGTGGCAGTGTCACCACCACCAATGATAACCGTGTTACCAGCCTCAGCAGACTTGACAGCAGCATCAAGAAGCGCCTTGGTACCTTTGGCAAAGGAGTCGAACTCGAAGACACCTGGTGGACCGTTCCAAACAATCGTCTTTGCCTTGGCAACTGCAGCAGCAAATAATTCACGGGACTTTTCTCCGTTGTCCAGACCTTCCAATTCATCTGGGATACCCTCTTCAGCAGTAGCATAGCCGACCTTAGCGTCTGGAGAGAAGGAATCAGCAGTCACGAAGTCAACTGGGAGAACGATCTCAACATTGTTGGCCTTAGCCTTTTCAATAAGCTTTGGAACGAGCTTGGCACCCTCAGCATCGTAGATAGACTTACCAATCTTGGTACCATAAAGGATTTTGTTGAAGGTGAAGGCCATACCACCACCAATGATGAGGATGTCAACCTTGTCGAGCAAGTTGTCGATGAGCTGGATCTTATCCGAAACCTTAGCACCACCCAAGATAGCAAGGAATGGTCTTTCTGGGTTCTCCAAAGCCTTAGCGAAGTACGTAAGCTCCTTAGCCATCAAGAAACCTGCAGCTCTCTGTGGCAAGTCGAAACCAACCATAGAAGAGTGAGCTCTGTGAGCCGTACCGAAGGCGTCGTTGACATAAACATCAGCAAGAGCGGTTAATTGCTTTCTGAACTTCTCAACGTCTTCCTTTGGTGCCTTGACCTTACCCTCAGAGGTCTTCTTGGAACCTTCCTCCTCAATGTGGAAACGGAGGTTCTCCAAAAGGAAGACCTGACCATCAGTAGCAGCATTGACGGCAGCCTCAACAGATGGGCCAACGGAGTCAGAAAGGAAGGTGACTGGCTTACCGAGAAGCTTCTGAAGCTCCTCAGCAACTGGCTCGAGAGAGTACTTTGCGTTAACTTCACCGTTTGGTCTACCCAAGTGAGAGGCCAAAATGATGGCCTTTGGCTTGTGCTCAAGAACGTACTGGATAGTTGGAAGGGCAGCAACAATTCTCTGGTTGTTGGTGATAGTCTTGCCGTCCAATGGGACATTGAAGTCCAAACGGATGAAGACACGCTTGTTCTCGACGTTCAAGTCGGAAACGGAAAGTTTGTTTGAGAGAGACATCTATACACAGGTTAGTATCAATGCGAGGTAATTGCTCCCAGTGGGCTGAGCTATGCCAATTGGCACCCAAGACGGATGCATTGACATTAAGGATCATCAACTCACTCTTCTTGTAAGCAATCGAGTTGTTTGTAGAATGGTGGCAAGTGTTGAAGGAGGAACTATTTGACCCCCGGTTGCCCGTTTTATAAAAAGTAGCTCCTCATGCATTGGGTGATGGCCTCAACGCGACCGTGGGCTACAGACTCCGGGGCCCTCGGAAATGGCTTAATTGAGCGCTTATGCAAGCGATTCATCGAGAATTTGCTATAGCGCATTTGAGATCCGAGGATTACCCTGCGCTAAGGTCACACAATGTGAGCTCGTAGGAGTTCACGTGAGGTCGGGACCTTCCTTGTTATGGAAGGCCGGCGTTCGGTTTCACTCGTGATGGCTCTGGAATGTCGCACATGCATTAGAGATCCACTATGAAGATGTTCTTATTGTCTTTTGACAGACAAAGGTGGCTCCGTCCGCCTGTTTACGGCGGATGTGTCAAGATCCCCCACTGCGTATGCCGGACTGCTAAGGGATAGCGGGTAGCACCAGAGATGCTACTCGCTACAGGCCGCATATGTGCGTTGTCGCAACACGAATAATATTTTCGTCAAAATGCTCGATTGATTACTCCTTGGTAGATAGGCCATCTACGGCGGTCGTAAACCCCAATCCTTTTGACACATAAATTTGGCGGAATATTGAAGCGGAATCTGCTCCGAAAGCGGAAACAGATCGCGCGTTGTGAAGGGCCCAGCAGACAAGAGAAATATGAGAAGCTCATGCAAATTATCAACGGCGAAGGACAGGTGCTGCTTGTGGCACCATACAAGTCAATTTATCTAATCTTGCACTGCCGAATTAAGGTCTCTCTGAGACGGCGAAGTTGTCCGCAGAGCTCACAAGGCGGCTTCCATAGATGGGGCGGGAGTAAAGCATTCCTAAATGCCCGTCATGTGCTAGACTGCGCCGCATTTTTAAACTTCCCTGCTGCAACATTAGCATACTCTAAGAACAATATTTCAACACCATGTGGCTGAGATATGGGATCGGGCTACTGTGCCCTGTGTAGTTTAAAATAACGGGCTTGAGGCGTTCACCGTAAGACTTGCTCTGGGTCCCGGTGCAGGCCTTCAGCGAGATCCTCACCCGATCCTTCGCCGCAAGCAATACAAGAAATAAGCAGGCAGATGCTCCAGCCGAAATTAGTCATCAAACAGGAGGCAATTATTTCAATCAGATCTGACCACCTCATCTGGCAATAGTCTCTTCTCCATCCCTCTCCTCCTTCTCCACAAGAGTCAAGCCACGCACAAGGCGTTTTCCCGCGGAATAGTTATACCGCTTTCGGAGCGGCCCTGCGACTGGCTGATCATCGTTCCTGATAATGACAAAATTTATCTTGACACATACAAAGCTTATAAGCACCTCATCAACTCTAGGTTTCGACGTGAGGACACTTACATTAAATGTTGTAGGTAGGAACATCGACAGTATTGCACGATGAGCACATTAGAGAAGGATCCAGAGTCCCAAGATATGGCCATCACAAATGACCAGGCCCTTCTTGAGAAGCTCGGTTACAAACAGGAACTCAAACGTTCTCACTCCATCTTGTCCCTAATTGCATTCGGAATTTACATTCTCACACCCCCAACAGCCATTACGAACACACTTACAACACCTTTGGAGATGGGTGGTGCTCAGGCTCTCGTTTGGGGTTACATCATCGTTTCGATCTTCACTATCGTCGTTGCAGTTTCGATGGCTGAAATCGCAGCCGTTTACCCTGTTTCTGGTGGTCCTTTATCCTGGGCTTATCAGCTTGGTGGTCCTAAGAAAGTCAAAATTTTGGCCTCTTGGTACACCGGTTACTTCAATATTTTTGCCCAAATTGCATTTGCTGCTTCTGCTTCTTTTCAAGGTGTTGTACAGATTCTCTCAGCCGCAGCTCTTCAGCATCCAACATATGTCCCACAAAACTGGCACTACGTTTTGTGTACCATGGCTTTCATCATCTTGTTCACATTCACAAACACCTTCCTGAATAAATACTACTCTCAGTCAACTAAATTTCTTTTTGTTTTTAACGTTGGTTCTGTTCTTGCAGTTATGATTACTCTTTTGGCTAAATCCCCAGAAAGAAGAGACGGTAAGTTCATTTTCACCGAGTACAACAACATGACAGGCTTCTCTTCCCACGGTTATGTTTTCATTTTGGGCCTTCTTCAATCTGCTTATACTTTTACTGGTTACGATTCCGTGACTCACTTGGCTGAAGAGGCCGAGACTGGTGTTAACATCATCCCAAGAGCCCTTGTTACTGTTACCGTCAGTTCTATTCTCTATGGTTTCATGTTTGTTGTTGCTATCTGCTCTGTTCTTGATGAGGATATTGTCAGTCTTGTTAATTCTGACACTGGTTCTGCTTTTACACAGCTTGTTTACAACAAGGTTGGAAGCATTCCAGGAACAGTTGTTCTTATTCTTCTACCGGCTTTCCTTGCGCTTTTCGCTGCTGATGGTATGACATTATCCAACTCCAGAACAATTTACTCCTTTGCCCGTGATGGTGCTTTCATCTTTCCAAAGTTCTTCTCCAAAATTTCTGACAGATGGGGTGTTCCAATTCCAGCTCTTTGTTTCTCTTGTCTCTTCCAATGTATCATCATCGTCCTCTACCTTTCCAGCGATGTCGTCTTCAACACCATTTTGTCTCTTTGCACAATTGGTCACGAGCTCGCCTATTTGATCCCAATTGCACTGATGCTATTTGGCGGAAGATCCCGCATGCCGGAGAACAGACCATGGAACTTGGGAAAGTTGGGTGTGATTCTCAACGTAATTGCCGTTGCTTGGTTGTCTTTCATTTCAATCACTTCTATGTTCCCAACTGTTCACCCTACAACTGCTGGAAATATGAACTATACAGTTGTTATCATTTTCATTGTCATAGCCTATGCTACTATCTGTTGGTTTGTTCAAGGAATAAAAACATACAAAGGTCCAGGTGAAGTTATTGATGCTGTTGATGCACATGTCTACGATGCCACCTCTACAGATGAGAACTTGGTGTCGGAGGAGGTCTATATTGGAGGTAAGCAACATCTCGAATGACTTAGGCTTTGAATTCATTTTTTTATGGTGACTAATCACCGTTTGTTTATGTTTTGTTTTGTTACATTTCATGTTGTCAATAATAATAATAATAATAATAATAATCCTTGTAGAGAGTGGCCGCATGGATTACTCCACGCTCGAGTTCAGGTCTTTGGACGGATGAACCCAAAAAGAACATAGCTCCCACTACTCCTCCAAGAAGGACAAATCAACTGCTACCCCGCACACATGCAAGATGAATCCAATTTCAACTCTCAAAGCCTTAGAATTTTACATCAGGTTTAAACTAACAAGTCCGGATGCCGTCTGTGTCAAGTCCGAGCCAATTCCCCGGATTTTCATTACCTCTTTCGGATGTCTCATACCGCCGCCCGTTGAAAATGAATTCAGTTCGTATAAGAATAAGGGAACACTGCTTTAGTTATGAATGGTTTGAAATCACTAACATCTACAGGGCATGCATATTTACTTCTCTTAAAAGAAGGCACAACCCGTGAATGCTTTTGAAAGACCCTCTTTGACATCATGAAGGACTTGATTGATTTATTAGGTAGAGTTACGATTTTGTGACGCATCTCGCTGAGGAGGCTGAATGCGCTGATATTACTCCAAAAGTGTTGATGATTGTCATAACGTCTGCTATTCTTTATGGGTTTATGTTTGTGTCGTTTGTGCAGTGGTTGATGATGTACCAGGTCTTGTGGGTTCCACCACAGGTTCGCTATTCATTCAATTGGTCTACAATAATACCTGAGGCATCCCAAGGAAAGTTATTGTTATTCTGCTCCCAGCCCTTGGTGTTCATTGCTTCGGGCGTAATGGCGCTTTCATCTTCGCAGTATATTTCTCTAAAGTCTAAGAGAGATGGGGCGTTCCTATCCAGGCAGTGATATTACCTTGTGTTGTACAATCCGTTATCATTGTATTACACGCGTCCTCGGATGTTGTCTTTAGAACTATTTTATCATTGTGTACTATGATGGGCCATGAGTTAGCGTAAATGGTTCCAATCATTCTGATGCTTTTTGGGGGAAAATCTCGTATGCCGTTTCATCGATCTTGAATTCAAGGAAAATGAGGTGTCAACTTGTAATTCAATTTCCATTTTTTGGCTAATATTTGTTTCAATCACCATGATATTCCCTACTGTTTTTCCAACTACTGCAGAGATAATCTTCATTGTTATTGTACGCCACAATTTACTGGCTAGTGTAAGGTAATATGATTTGGAGAGGACCGTATTAAGTGATTGGAGATGATCTTAACAAAGCTCAAAGAACCGGATTGGGTGCTCTGTCTACTGAGGACAAGTTAGAGTTCACCAAATAGTGCGACTCAGGATACTAACAAAGGCTGATTACTGAGGTTTTGATTACTGAGGTTTTGATTGCTGACTTTAGCGATATTTCATGTTTCTGTTGAATTTACAGTTTAGGGAGAAGCGTTATGGAATGGTTTCGTGTATAATAAATAGGGGCAGGCTGTGGTGCGGTATGTTTATCGGTAACAAGGTGAGCCATCAAAGTAACAAACACCAACGAGCAATAAATAAGCTGCATTCAACAAGACAAGAGTGCCATGTGTAATAAATATGAATAATAAATAAGAATGGGCAAAAAATTGACTAGATGGTTTCTCACTTGGACGGGTCATTCTTTTGGTAGCCGTAGTATCCCAGTACTCTACCCTGTGTGTCCATCATCTGCATATATCTCTCAGCCAAAAGGCGACAATCCTCAAAGTGATTGACACCTTTCTGTTTGTAGCATTTTTCCAAGGCGTCACGGGTTATCTTTAATGCGTTAATTTGTATCCATTGTTCTCTGACCATCGCCTCCTGAGCCTTGCGGAGGTCTGGATAGTTAGCGTAGTCAATGTCGTCAAAGGAGACAAGTTCGTTCCTCTTGTCTTTGATGATCCTGTTAGTACCATGGATTCGATCATGTTTAAAACCACCAGGTGAACGTACGGGCCATCTTTAGTGCGTTTGGCGGCGTTGCTGTCTGACTGTTCTGCTGAAAGAGCCTGTTCTATTGGCCGCTTTTCTTTGTGGAGCGGGGGCGCACTAGCCACAGCTGCTTAGTCAGGATATACTCGCCCCATAGAGGGGGGTGCACAAAGCACTGAAGACTTATGGCGCTCGAGCTACATCAGAATATTGAGATAATACCGCCCTGAAGCCTATATTCACTTCAGATCAACCCAATTTTTGTCAATAATATGTCACATAGCTCGAGGTGTTGAAATGAACAACCCAATGTATTGTAATGCTCTCGGTAAAGTCACATCGGCGAAAAAAGACGCGCGATCACCAAACAACAACCGAAATGTTCAGCACTGCCTCTAAGTTCGCTCTGCCAATCTCTGACAAGCTGGCCTGTGGCAGCAAAGGATACCAATTAAGAATCCTGAATCTTTTTCGCCATTGTGATTCTAAACTCCTGTCGTAGCAGTTTTGAGTGAGCCATGTCGGAGTCTCAACCCCTTCTCACACTCAATTGCAAGGCTATTTCCATTGCACATACGGTCTGTGCTTCTTCAGCCTTTATTGCAGCATTGATAGCTGGTTATTTGCTTCATTATGAGAAGATTGTTCGGAATAGTTTCTACGGGTACCCAGATGAGTGGTTCCCATCCGTCAGTGCAACCATTGGAGACAGATACCCAGAGCGTTCAATTTTTCAGATTCTTATAGCTCTTACATCAGGGCCTAGATTCTTACTACTTTTCACATCTTATCTACGCTATTCCAACGTCAGTTCTCCCAGCAAGTCTCTCTTTGGCCTTTCAGTGGGGGTTCTTAGAACAGTCACATGCGGTGGATGGGTGTATATTACGTCCACTGACGACCATGATGCACATGATGTCTTTATGATTTTATACATTGTTCTCACCATTCCTTGGGAGTGGTACGTGATATCTTCCACACCAAAAAGCACAAGTCTTAGGCAGTACAGATTTTTCACTTGCTTGGCATTCTTTTCCACCTTAGTGCCTTTGATATACTGGTTCATACAGCACAAGGTCAACAGAAGAGCTGGTGCCTACTCCATCTACGCATACTTTGAATGGTCCTTGATCATTTTCGACATTCTTTTCGACTCATGGACCTATGTCGATTTCCAGGATCTTACATTGGTCATAGAAGGGACAAAGTTGGACTTCAAGGTTGCTGATACTGCTGCTCCAACTGAAGTCATCATTGACTCTAGGCTCAAACCTAAGTCACGTGATGATGTATCTCTTTTGGAAATTATAGTAAACACAACTAATGCCTTCATTTTCTGGTCTATTTTGACATCATTGCCATTAGTTATTTGGTACTTCCCATTGTGGAGCATGGGAATTTCAGGATTTGAGATTTCTCTTCTTGCTACCATGCTGACATTCTTGTTACTAATCTCGCCATTGAAGAGACTTTTTACTACATACCCACAAATTCCTCGTGTTCTAGCCGTTGTATTTGGTGTTGGGTCATATTTAATTGAGAATCCAGACTACCGCCTTGGTTCTATTGGTGTTGGTTCGGCTTTCAACTTCATTTCATTTGCTAATGAAGTTCATTATAACTGTTTTGATACTGTTAGGGGTAAGTACTATGCCACAACATTCACACTAGGTCTCATTGCATCCTCTGTGGCCAAGTTCTCTATGTACACTGATAACCCAATCTGGCCGATCATGCACTCTGAGAACGGTGGTTGGAACTTGACGGGCCTTGTTGTTGGAATCATCTCTGCATTGCTCACTCCAAGAGCTCAGGCCGTACCTGTTGTTCAAAACAAGGACAAAAGGCCATCTTTCTTTATTACTGCTTTAGGGTTGTCTGCTTTAATATTCTCTCTACACGCTATGCTGACTGATTCTTCCACCATGATCTCATGGCTCTGGGAAGGTTATCCAGTTCGTGGTCCGCTACCAGTTCCACACGGTGCTGTTACCATCATCACTTCTCTCTTTGGCGCGTATCTGGGTTTAACAAGGAATGATCTGAACACACCAAGAAATGTTGCTATTGGTTGTATCTCTGCTGCTGTTCTCTACTTCTTCAGGGGATGGACTGGTTACGTTGGTGTCTTGGGTTATACTCTTTTCCTGACCACTTCTATCCCAATTGTGTTAAACGAGGCTGCCAAGTTCCACCCAGGGTCTCTCTTCACTTTTGTTGCTTTCATTCATGTTGTCTTTCAGCTGATGCACGTTTGGGTTGTTGCGTATGCCTTCGTTCCAGCTGGTTGGTTGCTTCGTGAAAGAACCGATATTGTTCTCGGTTCGTCTACTGCGCTTTTGGCTTTTGCGCTGCTCAAATTCCAGAAGTTTGAAGTTTCGACTTTGAGTGTTTCTGGTGCTTTGACCCAGGCTAAGAACGTTATGTTCACTTTGGCGGCATTGTCATTGCTTATTGCATATATTAGATTCCCAGTTTCTGATCCAAGACCATACCACCCAGATTCGAAGCTCTTCACTGCTGGTATTTGGACTATTCACTTTGGTTTGGACAATGACATGTGGGCTTCTCAAGGTCGTATGAGAGATTTGATCCGTGATCTAGAGCTTGATGTTATTGGTTTGCTCGAAACTGACACACAGCACATTATCACTGGTAACCGTGACTTGACTCAACAACTTGCTGAAGAGCTGAACATGTACTCCGACTTTGGTCCAGGACCAAACAAACATACTTGGGGAGCTGCTCTTTTGTCCAAGTTCCCAATCTTGAACTCTACACATCACTTGTTGCCATCTCCAGTTGGTGAGTTGGCTCCAGCTATTCATGCCACTTTGGACGTTTATGGCGAACTGGTAGATGTTGTCGTTTTCCACAGTGGACAGGAAGAGGATGTCGAAGACAGGTTGCTCCAATCCTTGGGTGTTAGAGATATTATGGGATCAAATGATCGCCCTATGGTGTTGCTCTCATACCTGGTTACAACGCCTCTAGAGGGTAACTACAACAACTATGTGTCCCCAGAGAGTGGAATGCACGATGTTGATGCCTCAGATTGGGACAGATGGTGTGAGTACATCTTGTACAAACACTTAAAGAGAACTGGATACGCCCGTATTAGCAGAGATACAATCACAGACACTGAAGTCCAGGCGGCTAAATTCGTGGTGCAGTCACCTGACAGAGACACTTATTCACAAGAGAGACTTAACGAAGAGGATGTTCCAGAGGACATGCGTTTCCCATCAATGTTCTATGGGGATGGCGTGAGAGGTCACAGATTCCATGTCTTTGATGAGCCGCGCTACTTCGTCTGACTTATCCGTCAAGAAATGCTAATCAACCCCTTTTGTTAAATCAACCAAGAAAAAAAAATAGTATTACGACTAAGCTAACAATAAGGCTGAGACAATGTTGTCTACAACCCCGATCATGGACCATAAAATTGGCAATAATAGGAGTCCTATCGCAATATAACACACTTTAGCACTGCCAGTACATCCCTGTTGCTCCTTCGTGACATATTGTTGGGTAACAGGGAAGTGCCTCTCTCTCTCCCAACTGGCCAGATGGGGCTATGCAATCGCTCAGTCATCGGTACTCAAGCCCCCCTCATTACACTGCTGTTCGCTTCATCTCAAGCCCCGTAGTTTGGCTATGTTCCCAAGCACTGCCCCATAGTCATTGAGGTATATCCTCGCAGGGTTAAATTTAGACTGGCCAGCCATCGGCTTTTGAAAAGCGTTTGATCAGATTCTTTGACACTTTTGAAGCCCCGATGGCTGGCTGTCAGAGTGGTGCGCGTCACATTTTCGCGTTTTTATGTTTACAAATTTCCCAATACAGTAATCTTGATTGTAAACTATTTTTGGAATGGTGCCAAAAGACAAAGGCAAAGCCCAGATCAAACGCATGTCCATGCAGGTGACCCCATCCTCAAGCCTTGTCTCGGTGATTCAACCGGCAGCGCAGGCAGTGCTCTAGGTTGTTGATATCCCGGTTATCGAGATCTATATAAGGCCGGTGTTCCTCTGCTCTTTGGTGGTGTGCATGATTGTCTTAATTCTCATCAAAACAAATCCTCATCTTATTTCCAAAGATAGTCATCACATACACAATGTTATTCAAGAGCCTTGCTACTGCTTCTGTCATCTTTCCTCTCATTGTCGCCGCTCAAAATGCAGGCGGTTTCGATGAAGCTGCCGGCGTCGCCACAACTGCTACAACTTCCCCAGGCGCCAGCACAATTGAAACCACAACTGAAACTAAAAAGGATACCACATCCTTAAACACTGCTTCCGCTGCTACTGCTGAGGAGGCGGGGTCAGATGCTGTCACCACAACCTCTTCGACCGGTCCTATTATCACGAATACCGAACAAAGTCTTGAAGAGACAGAAGAGGCTACATCTACGGGCACCCGTTCAGCTGCCACTATTATTCCAGTTTCCTCTCAGAACGTTCCAGCTACAGTACTCAGTGATTCAGGATCTGCTGCTACCACTGCTGTATCTACCACCATTTGGTGGACTCCAGAATCTGCACAAACTGAAGCCGCATCAGCCACCGAATCTGAACTTGCCAGTGGCACTACAACTTTGGATGCTCACTCCACTACTGTCTGGTGGACAGCCGAGTCCACGACATGGTGGACTCCAGCCTCTTCTGACACATGGTGGACTCCATCTACTACTGTTTGGTGGACACCTTCTTCTGAATTATCAGCCCAGGTCACAACCACAACGGACTCAGAGGGCTCTACAACTGTTTCTACCCT
The DNA here is from genome assembly GCA_030557175.1 of Petasospora japonica. NCBI lineage: Eukaryota > Fungi > Ascomycota > Saccharomycetes > Phaffomycetales > Wickerhamomycetaceae > Petasospora > Petasospora japonica. The sequence continues at coordinate 106,587 of JAKTVL010000034.1, forward strand.
TGGCACTACAACATCCACCAATGAGAAGGTTGTCACATCTGTTATTTCTTACACCTCCGGGTCTTCTACTGGTGAGCTGACAACCATCTATACCACCGATGAAGTTTACACCATCACCAACTACACAAATAGCTCTAACGGTGCTGTCGGTTTCAAGGCCGCTAACCGTGGTTACTCTAAGCTCATTGCCCCAGCTGTGGCTTTCGGTGCCGCTGCACTGTTGCTCTTCTGAACGCCTCCACAACCTCCTTCTTGCATTTCTTGTTACGACTTTGATGATTATAGACTGTATACTACAGGGTTCTTTGGTTTATATATAACGGCTCTTTAAAATAACACAATTGCCTCTTAAAGATTCATTTGTAGAGAAAGTTGGCATGTAATGACACCGCGAGTGCCCGGATCAAAAAAATAAGCGTGGGCAGCCCCGGACCAGCTGGGCTGGCTTATCGTAGGAAAAATATCAACACGGTCTTTCTCTTGCCTGTGTACCTGCCTCGCCTTGGCGAAGATCCCATCTCGAATCCTTTGAAGCCCAGAGATCACATATACTGAAAGGTTTCAGCAATGGATCCAAGCCCAAATGCAGTGGCAGCCAGCTCCAGTAGCATCCACAAGGGCAGCCCACCAGCAGCTATTCCTCCGCAGCCATCAACGCCAGCGGTCACAGAACAGGAGGTTCCTGCCCCAAGGAAAACAGCCCAAACCAAACCTTCATCGCTA